>MU223106.1:1220465-1241294 GCA_018584345.1 Thuja plicata | reverse complement strand
ATATCATCTTTTTCATAGTATTGTTATGCTACAGGTTTGGAGAGCAATTTTGGAGGAGCATTTGAGCATTTGAGCTTGGATATTGCAACTTCTCTCTTCTTGTCTCATTCTTCTTGCATTCATGGCTCCTCATGTACATTAGATTCATGTTTATTTTCATAGATTAATCTTGCATTTGTATTTCCTTTCATAGATTAATCATGCATTGTTATCATTTAGATTAATTTTCTTTTATGCGTTGCAATCATATAGAGTAGATCTCATTTTCATGCATTTGAATCTCTCATTTCATGGTGTACTTTCATAAGCACTAACTAGTTCAATTTGAGGGCCTCCATTTCAAACCTTTTCACTCCATGACTAGAGAGCTATGGATCGATATTTGAGGCCCCATTCTTGAGCAACCTTGGATGGAATGATTCATAGAAGTGTGTCAACATTTTAGCACATAGTTGTATGCTGACAATGATGGAAATCAATTTACCAATGTCTAGGATAGACTCCTTGCTCACCTCCCTATTGTCAATGTGGATGTAGGAAATATGATGCTCCTGGCCCCAGTCTCAGAGGAAGAATTGAAAGAGGCAATGTTTTCCATGGGTGCGTATAAGGCTCCCAGGCCAGATGGGTTTACTTTGGCCTTCTTCAAGGAATATGGGATGTGGTTTGTTTTGATGTTACTAAAGATAGAAGGGATTTCTTTAGGACTAGGAAACTTCTCATGAAACTCAACAACACCTACATTGTGCTTGTACCAAAGATCCAAGACCCAAAAAGTATGGCTAACTTTAGGCCTATCAACCTTTGTAACAACATTTATAAAATATTTTCAAAAGTGTTGGCCAATAGATAGAAACCACTTATGGACAAATTTATTAGCCCTTGCCAAAAAGGTTTTGTTCTAGGGCATGAGATTTTGGATGTTTTCATTGCCACCCATGAGATTATCCATTCCATGGATTGAAGTAGGAGTCCAGGTATGGCCTTTAAGCTAGACATCTAAAAAATATATGATAAATTTAATTGGTGATTCTCGTACTCTATTTTACTCAAGATGGGATTTAATCATAGAGTTATTGGACTTATCTTTGAATCCATTGAGATTATTCATTAATTAGTTCTTGTGAATGGGACCCCTTAGGGTTTCTTCAAGTCTGGGAAAGGGGTTAGAAAGGGGGACCTTTTGTGCCCATATTTGTTTATTATAGTTGCAGAGGTCCTATGTAGAAATTTTATCAACTTGGCATGGATGGGAAGGATCTAGGGTGTTAAAGTTGTCACCACCATTCTTCCAATAGTATTACAATAGTCAATCAATGACACCTTCCTTTTTGGAAAATCTTTAGTTATTGAGGCCGAAGAATGGAAGAGCATACTTAGGGATTATGTCTGTTTTGGGGAAGTGTATCAACTATGGGAAGAGTAGCATCTATTTCTTCAACACTAAGAAGGATCTCCAAGCCAAGATCAAGGATATATTGGGTTGGAAATGTGTTGATCTATAAAGTACTTACCTAGGTCTACCACTAATTGTCATGAAATTACTCCTAACTTCTAGAATACCATTCTAGAAAGAATCCAGAGGAAGCTTGCTGGATGGAAGGGAAAAATATTAAGCAGTGCTAGGAAGCTTCAACTCCTCTCAGCCTCTTTACGAGGTGTTCCCATTTACTTCTTATCTTTATTTAAAATTTCAAGGGTGATGGTAGAAAAACTAGAAATATTTCAACATTCTTTCTTTTGGAAAGGTATGGAGGAAAAAAAGAGAATGATGTTGGTCAATTGGGACACTATATGTAAACCCAAAATGCTGGGAAGTTTGGGGAGTAGAAATCCGAGGGATTTGAATAAAACCTTAATTTCTAAAGGTGGTTGGCATTTGACTATTGGTAAAGCTAATTGATGAAAAATAATGAATGCAAAATATCAAAATAATGACAACATTCATAGGAATCTTTGATGACATTAAGTTTTGCCATTAGTATACTTAGAGGGAAAAACATGATAAAGGTCATCGATATAGACATAACCGATGGACAACAAGCACACCTGATGAGATGAAAATATCTATCATGAAAAATGCTAAGTATAGAATTGCTTGATGAACATTGACAAGAGTCAAATTGACGACAAGTATAACTAACGATACAGTTTTTGAGAACATTGCCGAAAAAGCAGAAAAGGCATACTTGACGAATAGTTCAAATAAGGGACACCGACGAAGCAGAAAATTGACAAAGTAAAGAATGATACAAAACTAATAGAGCAGCCCGACCATCAGAACCGACAGTCAATTACAGAACCTGCAAAAAGTGGATCTGACTTTACATATCAGATAAAACAGTGTAATTCTATTTATAGAGTTTTTACTTGTTTTAAATATTTACTTGAAGGACAAGCAAGCATATTGTAATTGTTTTAAAGAATCCTAACGGATCTAAAACATATCTAACTAAAGATCAAGGTCAAGTTGTAAACCTTGGATCTAGAGTTAATTTGAAAAGCGTGAATCAAGAATAGAGCTATAAAATAGTATAAATAGATGTTCAATCATTTGTAGTGAGAGAGACTTGTAATCAGTTGACAAATGATAGTAGCCATGGAGAGCATCTAAGCAGAAGAAGAGAATTCATGCAAAGTACAAAAATAGATCAAAGCAGTTATCAAGAACACAGAAAGGCTACTGACGAGCAGAGACAAGGTATCACTCAATCACTCAGGGTGGTTACATTTACATTGTAAGCTATACATGATCTATTATTAGCAATTAGAGATTGAATTTACTATCAGATCAAAATTTATATTGTAGTTGCATTCTAGCAAGTGCATCACAACAAAAATCCTTTTGTAGAAGGTGGACTTAACCGTTCTTTGATAAATCTCTTAACAAAGTGCACACCTAACGGTGTTGCTAAAGATTCTAACAAAGTAGATCTTAACAGGTCTCCACTCTAATACTCTTAACAGGGTAGATCATCAGAATTGATCAATTGTAAGCCTTTACCGACTCCATTCTTATCTGTAGATAGTGAAGTTTTTTGGGTAGACATCCCCACCGCAGATTTTACTTCCTAACATGAGTTTTCTGTGATATCATATCATGTGTTATGTGTTATTTGTTTTCATGAATGTTTCTTGAATGTTTACACATATAAAAAAATTACATTATGATTTTATATACATATAAACAGATGAACAGATAGATAGGTATATACAAATATGATGACACAAAGGTTAATGGGCCAACCACATAAAAAGTTTTAGAGGTACAGATTCACCTCTCCCCTCTCAGTACATCATTCCAATAATTCCAACAATTGGTATCAGAGCTAAGTCTCTTTCTTAAAAAGCTTAAATACTTAAGAGAAAAGATCCACATAATGGAAAAGTATAGACTAGACAAGACGATTGAGAATGAGCAGTTGCAAATTCAGATTTACTATGAGCAGTATAAAGAGGCAAGAGTAAGCATGAGGAAGTTGCTTGATGAAAGAAAGATCATGGAAACTAAGCTTAATGAAAAATATTATAAAGAAAAGGAGATTCCAGACTACTTCAATTATGCTGAATCATCAACAAGCAAAGCATCAGACAAATTAGTAGAAGAGATCACAAGTCTACAAGAAGACAATCTACATCTGACAGAGTAAATCAAGATGCTGCAAATCAGTCAAGATACTCAGATGGTAAAAATGATTGATGTCATGAATGATTCAAGAAAAGATGAATCAGAGAGAACATTGGCTATTGATGATAGGAGGAAAATCAATGAGAAGCTACAAGAAAAAGAATCAGAGAATCAAAGACTTACTGATCGTCACCATGAGATTACCAACCAAATTATTCTTATGCGTCAAGAGGAAAATAGATTAAATACTGAACTCATTGAGAGAATACAGATCATCGGCGAGCTAAGGGAAGAAAATGAGAAACTAAAGCATGAAGTCAAAATTCAAAATCAAGACAATGAATTGATCAAGAAAGCTGAAGATAGCAATAAAAGAATGGATGATATCCTTGACAGTCAAAGAAGAGTCAACAACTACATAGGAATAGGATATACCAACAATGGAGAATCATCTAATCAATCAGATCAAAGGACTGTGTATACAACTCCAAGGACCAAGAAGCTATCATGCAATCACTATGGAAAACCAGGCCACACCTCAAACATTTGTAGAAACAAAATGAAAGGTATTCCTCAATCACAATCTACTTTCATTGGTAATTGCTATAAATGTCACAAGCAAGGACACAAGGCATATGAATGCAGATCCAAGATGACAAAGCCAAAGAAGGAAACCTACATGGACAAATATTGTCCTACCTAGAAAATGAATGGACATACTTATCAGGAATGCTAGAAAAAGAATAAGAAAGCATGGACACCAAAAGAACCTGATAATGGCTACAAACCAATAAGAGTAGGTAAATTGCACAACATGTGGAAGGTATGGTCATATATCTTCCAACTGTATAAGAAAATGGACTAGAAAACCAAGAGGATGGTTCAATCCAGGTATGGCTTGTTTACATTGTCATAAGGCTAGACATGTGATAAAAGATTGCAAAGATTGACTGATAGATACAAGCACTTATCCCAATGGAAACACCATTGATGACATCAAGAAGATGAGAAACAAGATGTGGGTAAAAGCCACAAACATTGAAGGTGCTGGAACAAGCAATGAAAATGATGACACCCCATCCAATGGATCTGGTGGCATCACCATCTCCAACTAAGTTGCACAAGTAAGTATGGAACTGCATTATGACAAGTTATAGTATGCATCGGTTCCATTTACATATTGAACATATAGACAAAATTAACATTACTAGAGATGCATTATATTATTACTTGTATTATTATTGAAAAACCACCATTGTTAATGGGTACAAATTAGCATCGATGAACACGCACAGAAAAGTTGACACTACTTACCAAAATGTATCGGTCATTACACAAAAGCCAAGTCACTAAGTGTAAACCGACGGACATCAGTAATCCTTGAGCCGACAAAAGTTGTCGTCACCATTTTACCGAAAATCATCGGTGAAGTTACCAAAGATGCTAGCAATCTTGATACTTTGCACCTATACCAAAGATGTTACTTATGTCTCAACTGACGAACTCATTCTTTGTATACTGACGAGTTGTTGGGAATTAATGGCAACTTAGGGCACAAAAGTTATAAAAGCACAACAGAAGCACTCATTTCACACCCACAATTTTTGAGCAATCAAGTAGAGATGAGCAGAGAAATTGAAGAACAAATTGAAGTGCGACCTCAGCAATATTCCAACTCAACTCAAAGGATTCACGATCAATCACAGAGATTTAGTAAGTACCTGCATTCACCGACTGCACTGTTCAATTTATGGAAAGCCCTAAATTTCTAAAATTAATGGAATCTACTTCTAGAGTTGAAAAGTTAAAAGAAGATAAGAAGAAAACAATCAATCTTATCAGCAGAGGCACTTATGTTGAACATAAATACAAGCTGCACCCAAAAATTGCATCACAACCTGATGATTCCAGAGCATTCTCCAGAATCCCACCTAGGGTTTTTCTGGTAGAGGACGTAAGGTCCTATATACATTGCAAGATCTCAGAATTAGGAGATATGGACCTAGATAATGCCTACAGGGCACTTTTTGATGAAGCTGGAAACCTAAAAGAAGAGCACAAGCATCTGGAAGTGAAAGGTCTTAAGAATGCATTACACTTTCCCAGAGTTTTCAAGATAGAATGGATAAAGATATTTCTCAGCAGAATGCATAACCATACACTATGTGTTAATAAGCCAAAATGAATAACAAAGGATGTTATTCATGCAGTTAGTGGATATCTTACAACCGATAAACCACAAGCTCACAAGCACCCATCCCTTAGGGAAGTGGAAAAGATAACTGGTGCAAAATCAGACAAGAGAGGTCTTAAGGTTAACACTATCACCGACGAAGAACTCAAGTTTGGTGCATGTGTGGTAGGATACAAGACATTCTAGGCCAGCATAATGAACAGTATAGCAAGCACTGCTATAAGCACAGCTTACAAGATCATCAAACAAGGGAAGAAGATGGATCTTGTAGAGATTTTGTTGAATCAACTCAAGGAGAACATGAATACCATAAGATCTTCAAGAACAAACACTTGTAAGTTTGGTTCCCTCATTATGTGCATATTCTTTTACTTTGAAGAATACTTTCCTTCGATAGGCAAAGTAGTATGGGATACAAGCAAACCGATAACCATATAGATATGTGAGCATATAGAGTCATTAGGAATGGACTTTGATGACCTAATGACTGAGTATTTCAAAGGTTTTAAAGAAAAGATGCAAGCAAGAACTAGGATACCTGAAAGTTTGATAGAAGAATAGAAAGATGATATATGTTTCAAAGTAGATACTAACTTTACCCATATCAAACCAGTAATACCTAGGAAGTCTTGGCTATCACATTTAGAATATGAGATCAAAATAGGACAAGCCACTGAGTGCATCAAGGCACTATTAAATGAACCAGTTGACAATAAACAAACTAGATTTGGCACTTATGAAGAAGCCAAATCAAAGATCAAGACAGATCTTACTGTCAAGAAGATTATGAACAAAAAGGATAAAATGGTTAAAAAGTTAACTAAACAATTTGCAGTTACAGAAGAAGGTGAAGAGGAAATAGAATAAAAGGAGGAAATAACCGAAGGCCAGTCACCTATCAGTGAGGAAATAGAAAAGAATGATTTAGAGGGTACACACTCAGATTCACCACCTCCACCTCCACCTAAGAAAGCAAGAACAACAGCCGCTTCTAGAACAAGAAGCAAAATTGCAAAGGAACAAACTCCTTCATTACTTAAGAAAGGTAAAGTGAGAACCTACAAGAGAAAACTGGTCTCACCTAAGGAAATACAGACCAAAAGGAGGAAATGGGTTAGAACAAAAGAGGATCTAGAAGAATCGGCTATGGATGAAGCTGACATAGATGTGCAAAAAGGGAAAGAACCCTTGATCCCAAATAAAATTGATGAAATCTGTAAGTACATAAAAGAATCAACATCTATTTATGATCCTAACATTAGGAAATGGTTAAAGTTTGATGCAGAGGATCAAAACAAGATAGAAGATTCTATTATAGTCAAAATGTGCAAACATCATTATGTTCCACTACAATTTTCAGAATGACTTTCCTAAGGAACTATCAACAAGATTGTCTGCTAGATGGACATTTTCTCGGCATCAAGAAAATGAAATAAGAGAAAGAGTACTTGTTACTCTTATGCCTTCAGATTCAAAGAAGGAAGAGATAAGTGAGATGGTGAAGAAGTATGAAAAGAAGTTCTCACCAAAGATGAGAGCATATGAATTTCTCAAAGGGAAGTTGATTGATCTTGAAAAGGACAGCAATAAAAAGTGGAGCAAGATACTTAACATGCCCACTAAGGAAGCTAGCCTAGAGAAGGAACACATCATCATCAAGGATATACAAGATGACTCATCTGTGGAATTGGATAAAGAAGAGAGTGATCTAGCATGACCCAAACATACTGAAGTTATAGATGAAGTATGGCCAGACACTACTCTAGACAAAACTCAGGATGATGAAATCCAAAATCCACCAAGTCCAATTCATATTGACTTGAGTAATGAAGAAGAAGTTACCAAAGTATATTTGACAATAAAAGGTAACATAACTAAAGATATCAATGATGAATCATGGTTGGATAATATTATCAATGACACTATAGGAAAAGACCTTGTAGAAGAAGTGCAAAAAGATGAAGATATCAATACTGCACAGGGTAATACCGATGGATAGGATACAACTGTTGACACTATAGAAGTCAATACACTAAACAACATGAATGTTTTGATACAAGAAATTGATATTGAATCAAGTCAGGAGAAATCATCTAAGAAAGATGATGATATACCCAAGGACAGGACTAATGAACAATATAAAAATGCATCAAATACTCCAAAAGATACAGATACAAAAATGAAAGATGCAACTGACACTTAGCAAGAGGTGTCTACGAAGAAAGACAAGGAAGCATAAAATAAAACAGATGAAACACTGAGAAAGGATGAGGAGAAAGAAAAGAGTGAAGAAGTCAAGCATGATGAAATCTTGAAAGGAAAAGAAGATAAAACTGTTGATACACCCAAGGCTAATGAAGAGACATCTTCATAGAACCAACTGGTGGACTCAGAATAGAAACAATAGGATGCTTCATCTTCTCGACCTTCACCTACAAAGTCAATCCAATCTCAAGGTTTACAAATGGTAGTACACCAATCTGCCTCCCAGCCGAAGAAGAAGAAGAAAAAGACATTAAAGAAAGATATCTTGGCTATCACACTTGATGAGGTAATAGAAATACCCAAGTGGGATGTATCTACTTTAGATACTAAATCACTTCAAAAAGTTTGGAGTGATGTTTCAAAGGAAAGAAATACAAGATAAGATGAAAAAGGCACATAGAGAATCCCAAGCACTTGATAAGGAAAGGGACATTCTACATCAACTTGTTCCAGATATCAAAATTGAAGATAACATATCAGTCATGGAACAAATAGTAGTTCTTACTGACGCCATCACAAATCAAAATGTAGATGCAGAGAAGGAAATGGAAGAATAGGAATAAATGAAGTATCAACAAAAATTGGTTGAAAAGATCAGCCAAGAAGTGGCTGAGAACAAGGTAAATCTATCTGAACTAGAAAGTGAATTAGAACCAATGATTTCTAAAGCTATTACCTTAGTTCATAAACTGTGCACACTAGAAAATTTCACTAAAGAAAATAGTGAAAAGCTGTCACAACTAGATTTAGATCTAACAACTAGTGCACTAGGTTTAACTTCTGATGCAAACACCATAAATTTGCATCATGAAAAGATCATAGAGGTCAACAGATTGAGACAAGAAATATGGGATGCAGAGACTTAATTTTGAAATGAGGTTACAGAGCTGCAAGCTCACATATTGCCAAACCTCACCACTCTACAACAACATATTATAGATGCAAGAAATCTAATCTCAACCCCAGAAATGTCTGTGGTAGACAACATATATGACATGCATGTGAGGATATCACTTGAGCATATGGAACTTGAGAATTTAAAGGAGAAATGGGAGAAAATGATGGAGGAAATCAAAGCCTCACACTCTCACATTTTTGAAAAGTTGTAAGTACATTTGCCCTCATTATAAAAAAAGGAGGAATGTATACATATGTACAATATACTTTAGTAAGAAAAAGGAGGAATGTATACATATGTACAAAATAATATATGAGGATAGGTATAATGTATGCACAACAAAGATATATATGTACATAAGCTTACACCTACTGGCATATGCATAGGGGGAGTCATTTCATGACTAACGAAGAAGTATACACAGGTGTACATACTAATACATCAAGTATGTTGCACATATCAGTTTTTGATACTAATGTCAAAGGGGGAGATTGATGACATTAATTTTTTCCATTAGTATACTTAGAGGGAAAAACATGATAAAGGTCAACGGTATAAACATAACTGACGGACAATAAGCACACTCAATGAGATGAAAATATCTATCATGAAAAATGCTAAGTTTAGAATTGCTCGACGAACATTGACGAGAGTCAAACCGACGACAAGCATAACTGACGATACAGTTTTTGAGAACATCACTGACAAAAGTAGAAAAGGCATACCCAACAAACAGCTCAAATAAGGGACACCGACAGAGTAGAAAACTGATAGAGTAAAGAATGATACAAAATTGATAGAACTGACAGAGCAGCCCGACCATCAGAATCAACAGTCAGTTACAGAACCTGCAAAAAGTGGATCTGACTTTACACGTCAGATAAAATAGTATAATTCTATTTATAGAGTTTTTAATTGTTTTAAATATTTACTTGAAGGACAAGCAAGCATATTGTAAATGTTTTAAAGCATCCTAATGGATCTAAAACATATCTAACTAAAGATCAAGGTCAAGTTGTAAACCTTGGATATAGAGTTAATTTGAAAAGCGTGAATCAAGAATAGAGATAGAAACTAGTATAAATAGATGTTCAATCATTTGTAATGAGAGAGACTTGTAATCAGTTGACAAATGATAGTAGCCATGGAGAGCATCTAAGCAGAAGAAGAGAATTCATGCAAAGTATAGAAATAGATCAAAGCAGTTTTCAAGGACACATAAAGGCTACCGACGAGCAGAGACAAGGTATCACTCAATCACTCAAGGTGATTACATTTACATTGTAAGATATACATGATTTTTTATTAGCAATTAGAGATTTCATTCACTATCAAATCAACATTTATATTGTAGTTGAATTCTAACACGTGCATCACAACAAAAATCCTTTTGTAGAAGGTGGACTTAACCATTCTTTAATAAATCTCTTAACAGAGTGCACACCTAACAGTGTTGCTAAAGCTTCTAATGAAGTAGATCTTAACAGGTGTCCACTCTAATACTCTTAATAGGGTAGATCATCAGAAGTGATCAATTTTAAGCCTTTACCAGCTCCCTTCTTATCTGCAGATAGTGAAGTTTTGTGGGTAGACATCCCCATCATAGTTTTTACTTCCTAATAGGAGTTTTCTGCAATATCATATCATGTGTTATGTGTTATTTGTTTTCATGAATGTTTCTTGAATGTTTACACATATAAAGAACTTACATTATGATTTCATATACATATAAAAAGATGAACAGATAGATAGGTATATACAAATTTGATGACACAAAGGTTAATGGGCCAACCACATAAAATTTTTTAGAGGTACTGATTTACCCCTCCCCTCTTAGTACATCATTCCAATAATTCCAACAATATTGACACCCAATATCTCCCTTCTGGGTCAAAGTGATGGGCCACTATCCTAAAATGTCGACCCCTTATCAGAGAAGGTCTGAAATGGAAGATTGGTGATGGGTGAAAAATAAAATTTTGGGAGGACTTCTGGCTTGGTGATAGACCTCTGCTTGTTAGGCCCTTCTATCATATGATGAGAAGAATGAATAACTTATTTGGAGCTTTCATTGTGAACTACATTTCTCCTGGTGGTAAATGGAAATCTCTCAAGAAATGTGTAATGGAAAATCCATTTATTTTCCCGAGGGTTGAATAATTACAGGCTCTGCTATCAAAAGTAATAATCCCCTTATTCTCTACATATGACAATTTTATCTGGACAAAAAATCTTTGAGGAGCCTCTTATTTTAAATCTTCTTATACTCTCCTGATAAGGAGTAACAATGACACCGATTGTTGGAAAAAGGTTTGGAATCCACGATTAATCCCAAAGATCATTTTTTTTCTAGTGGACATCAATGCACTGTAAAATCATAACTTAGAAAAATATTATTAAAAGAGGCTTCCAATTTCCTAACCATTGTATTATTTTTAAAGGGAATGAAGAGAACATGCAATACTTGTTTATTCATTTCCCCTTTGCTTCCTATATCTGGTATGATATCCTACGAATATTTAACATCTAATGGGTCTTCAATATGAATCTTTATCAATTCATCTTCAATTGGAAGTGTCCTTCAAAACATCCCCTCGTCGGGAAACTATGGAGGCAAATTCCTCCACATGTGTGTTGGTGCTTTTGGAAGGAGAGGAAAAATAGAATCTTTAGGGAGTCTGAGAACTCTGCTCACAATGTGTTGTCAATTTTTAATAAAATCCTTCTTGAAAATATTGTTGTCAACAACTTTTAAATCCCTACTGACCCACCTTTTATTGGGGATTGTAAGCTGGCTGAAAATGGGAAGCTTCCAAAGTCTTTTCACAAGTATGATAATTTCAATAAAATTTCCAAGAGAAACATTGTTTGGCAGGCTCCTTGACCTCCCAGGTTCAAGTTAAGTTTTTATGGTGTGACTAGATTGGGTATTGATACTAGAGGAGGGATTATAAGAGACCATAAATATGATCTTGTTACTTCTTACCCTAAATATCTAGGCAACCTTACAAGAAACAAAGCAGAAGGGATGTTCCTATTATGGGGTTTGAAGATTTCTCTCTCCATTGGCATAAAAGCCTTAGAGATTGAAGGAGACTCTAAATTAATTGTTGAGGCCATGAGAGGATCCATGAGAGCTAGGTGGAGGGTGGAGGAAATCCTTAAAGACATTAGAACACTCTTAGCTGGCTTTGATGAGTTTATAATACACTATAATTTTAGAGAGGGGAATGTTGTCGTTGATTCTATAACCTCTATGGGGATGGAGATGGAGGGCCTTCATTGTGGGAGATGGTGTAATGCCTTACCAGATGTAATAAAATTACTTATAGGGAAGGAAAAATCTAAAAATGATCCTAATGCAAGGTGCTAAGTTAGTTTATTTGACTCTTTGTTGGGGGGTTTGAGCTATGAATGGCAGGGTGGGACAAAATTCAAATTTTAATTTTTGTCCCACTTCATTCTATACACAAAACAATTGCAAGAAGCCAACTAAGTTGTACTTCATGAATCCCATCACATCATGCCTAATTACAAGGTGTTATGGTGGAAATCAAAAGGCATGAGTATTCATATTGGAAACATTTTTGAAGTACATGGTATTTGTTTAAAAGTTTCCATTTTAGATCTCTCCAAAATTCATCTGAGGCTTTTAACTATTTCTTGCCACATCCTTTATGGGAGAACATACCCTCCACACAAAACTTATGATGTGGTTGAGCTAGCCACAAATAGAGATAGTAATTATCATTATCATATGCCTTATTTGCCTTTTGTTTTGTATGTTGAGTCTGTCTTTTTGTTAAATACATGAAGCAACCGCTACTCTGCACATTTTCTTCTCAACCTTCATGTCATGGCTTTGCAACTGGTAGTCTAGAGTATTTTACTATAGGAGGGTACCAGGTTCAAGTGGAACCTGATAAATATGATGTTTACAAAAATAACCATACTATCTGGTACACATATAAGGAAGGGGGAATTACTTTTTCCATTGAATATATGTCTGGTTATGACGAGATCCTCTCATGTTATTTTATTTCCTCTTGGGAAGAAAAGAGGTTCACTATGGGTGGAATTTCATTTGAAGTCAATGAGGATGTCATCGATCAAGCCATGGGTCTTCCCACTGATGGTCAAAAGTTGAAGAAAACAAGTTGTGTTGTGGATGAGACCAACCTTAACCAGTTCTTTAGTGGCAAAGAGAAATCAGTGAAGCTTTGCAGTGGATATGATAGAGAGAAATTACCACCCCCATGGGACCAGGTGTGTACTCTTATCATGAAGTATCTCACACTGGAGGGAAGGTTTGGGTCTACTTCTACTACCACATGCCCTTCCTTAATCACTTTGAAAATCATGATTTGATTTCTATTCTTTTCTTTCTGTTACATTTGTTGGAATTCACTGTTAAAGATGTTCTTGAATCTAAGGGAAGATATATACTATCTTACAACAAGGGCTCATGTTGAGGCTTTACCATTTTTACCTCGCTATGTGCCTACCCTATGACATTACTATTCAGGAGGCCCCATCTTCCCTGACCCCACCTTTGGCTAGTGTTATGGATGTCTTGGGTCCCAGTGAAAAGAAGCATATTAAGAGACCCAAAAACCCATGGAATTCCCCTGATATTTCCACAAATTATGATTTTCCTATGAAACCCTGCGACCAAAAAGGAGTGAACCACCTACCTAATTGAAAACTAAGGCTATAAAAAAGGCCAAATTCAATATTCAACACATTGATTCTAATGTGGAAATAATAGAAGAAAATAGTACACCCCATCACTCTGCCAGGCTTGCTATTGAATCCCAAGGGAAGGGTAAGATTCCAAAAGAAGACTTCATAGAGGAGGATGAAACCAATGAGTCCAAAATTCATGAGGAGAATATTTCTGGAAAGGAAACCCAGCCGACCAATGGTAGCTCATCCCATGTCTCCAAGAGCCTAAAAAATGAATCTTTGGACCTCACATGGAAAACTAAGGCTGGTAATAAAGCTAACTCCCCAATTTATGCCATAGCACATAGTTACTACCAGTGACAAGACCACCGTGGGAAAAAAATTCAACAAATGTGGGTTTGTGTGGAGGGAAATGGGCATTATCAAGAATGACATCAAAGGTTTGGAAAATAGTTTCCTAGATCTGTCAAACTTTACCCTAAAGGTGATGCATTTTTTGAATACTACCCTTTGTTTACTGTAGGAGGAAAGGAATAGAGTGAAGGACTCAAAGGAATGCAACTTCAAGTATCTCTTTAAGTTCCTCATAGAGGATTGAGCTCAGATGATATTGTCAAAGTCCAGTGTGTTGAAGAAGAAGACCTAGCTCTCTGGCCTATGTTTATTTTTGGTAGTTTTATTTTTTTTGGCTTCAATGACCTTGGTCTCTTTTAGTTTTTTCATATGCTAAGCTTAATGGTTTCATTTAATAGCTACTGGTATGGCCCTGTGTAGCAGATAAACATGAATTTTTATAACTAGATTATTATTTTTAAGATTTTTATGGTGTCTATTGTTAGTAATATTACTCTTTATATGGTGTGTTTAGTTTTTTCTTAAAGTTGTTAGTGTGTTGATAATGGTAAATTTGATAATGGCCACCCTTTGGGTGTTGTAACTAAGGGACAACACACTCATTTCTTCTTCTTCTTTTAATATCAAAATTTTTATTTTTGGTCATGCAATTGAAATTTATAAGGCTTTTATTATGGATTACTCAATGATTTATCATTCTAAGAATATTTCTTCATTATAAAATTGGAAATATTTATTAGTTCACATAGATATCTAATTTTTATTTTATTTTAATTTTAACTCTTTGTATATTTTCCTACTGTATTTGAGAGGCTAGTATGAAATAAAATCAATTTAATTTACAATGTGTTATTTATGGTCTTTAAATTATTTAATCTTTTGCATTGACAAAAACCAAACACTACTAGTTGTAAAGCAAGGCAATAGTTCAAATAGGGATCGTTTGTAGTGAAATCTAAGTAAATATTCATAGAATATTAATAATGGTGTCAATATTTGGCTATACAAATATGTTTAATTTTTAACTTTCATTTTATTGTCTTGACAATAAACCTCAATAATATATGCACTAGTTTTTTCATTACTAAAAACAACTTCAAATGTTTAACTTTCTAAAATACACAACTTTGGCAATTGATTTAATCAATGTCCAAAGTATTTACAACTTGTCATTACAAGATTGCAAATATTTCTTTTTATAGTAACTCAAATAACAATTGACAAGAACTGAGCATGAGATCATAACACAGTGGTTTCTACGAGACCTTGTGATAGGGAGGTGCATGGTTTGAATCCAAAGGAATTACACGATGGAGTATGTTGGGCACGAGATCCAGAAGGAATCATTGTTCAAAATCAAAAAATATTTTTCGAACGGACGAGATTTGGAATGAATCATCTTTTAGCACAATGTTTCACGGGATTCAGAAGGAGCCGTGAATGAATATTAAAGATGGTGATGGAGATAAATGTTAATCCAACTATCAGACCCTCGTTGGGATTGGAGTTCTCATGGTCCCTTTTCCAGACTAATGACAGGGCATGTTCTAGTGCCCTTCGGGCTTAGTTTTCCTTTTGGGCTTCTGGGCTCGCGGGTTTGGGTTGTTGCAGTCATTGGAGATGAGTTCCCATGGATTTGTGGCCTCACTGGTTCATAGCTCCATTCAAAAGTGACTATTACCGAGCAAAAAAAATAATCGACAGGAACTTGATGCTATGCTTATCTTGTTCAGTTCTAGTGTTGACGTACTTTTGTAGTTAATATATAAGAAACTTAAGATGTGTTGGATATAAAGTTTTGAGAAAATAAAATATGTTATTTATATTTATATTACAAGCACAAAAATGATCTTCACAAATGTATAATTGAATTTTATTATTGAAATTAGGGTGTGATAGTTAAGTTTATTGGAAAATTGGTAAGAAACATTTTATTATCGATGTAATAGGTTCTAATTGTATGCACCCTAAAATGGTCGCCTAGACTATGGGCCCCCATTCTTCAATTTATTAAATGACAGAATCAATTTATCAAATTCCTGAATCAATGCTTTGCAATATTTTAATTCAAATCAATTTCCTTGATCAAATCGTAATTAATTCAATTATTTCAATATTTCCTAAGGTTTGATCATTTCATCAATAAATCTGATTTAATTAAAAGAAAACAATCCCTTTTTATTAAATAAAATAATCTTATTTAATTAAAATCCCTTTTTAATTAAATAATTTTATCTTATTTAATTAAAATCTCTCTTAATTAAATAATTTTATCTTATTTAATTAAAATATCTCTTTTTAATTAAATATAATAATCTTATTTAATTAAAAGAAAATCCCTCTTTTAGTTAAATAAATCCCTACTTAAATCCCTCTTTGTGTTGAAAAAGGAAATAAATTAAATAAAAAATAAATAAAGCTCCTTTTTCGTCACACATATTCCTAAGTGGTGGGCTTTTTGCCTCTTAATCATAGCCTTTGATTTTGCCTTTTGAAGATATGAGTACATGGATCAACCAAGATTTAATCTCCACCATTGCTCATTTCTTTTTACCTCTTAATCTCTACCGTCCATTGCTCACCGTCCATTTCTTTTTAAAAGGAAACCTCTCCTCATTTGGACAATCAAGAGACACTTTTATGCTATTGTTGTGCTGCAGGTTTTGGAGAGCAATTTTGGAGGAGAGTTTGAACATTTGAGCTTGACCCATGCACCTTCTTCTTCTTGTTTTCTTCTCTCATGCATCCATGGCAATTCATTTAGAATAGATTCATGTTAATTTAGATTCATATTTCCTTTCATAGATTAATCTTACATATTTCCTTCATAGATTAATTTGCATATTTCCTTTCATGCATTGTTATCATATAAATTAGTTTCCTTCCATGCATTGCTATCATATAGAATAGCTTTCATTTTCATTTGCAATGCATATTTGGTGATCATGGAGACTAGAATCTTTGCTTTTCCTCTTTGAATCTCTCATTTCATGGTGTACTTGCATGGACATAACTAGGTCTAAACTGAGGGCCTTCATCACAAACCCTTGCACTCCATGAATAGGGAGCTATGAGTCGCCATTTGAGACCTCATTCTTGAGCAATCTTGAATATAATGACTCATAAAAGTGTGTCACATTTTTAGCACATATTTTTGGTGCCCACCGTGGGGCAACCCACCTTTACATGATGGTTTTGGTTATTTTTGGAGCTAACCCCCTTGTGCAGATTTGCTTGGAGATGAAAACCCTAGATTTTCAAATATTTGATCATATCTCCCAAACGGATTGGAGTTTTGGTCTGGATTTTTTTTGCAGGTTTGTGACATATCAGAGAAGCTTTAGAATTTTATGAGGTATTTTGAACTGTTTATAATTTTTTCTTTTTTTTTCATAAAAAAACAATTTTTGGCACAAATCAACATATTTTTCAGAAATTTTAACATTTGTGGAAAGGTCTTTAAATTCTACAGGGGGTCCATTCTTTGTGTTTTAAATATAGATGCAATATCATAGCTCATTTGGTTGATTTATGAAAACTAGTCTATTTTGGGAAAATGGCTCCCTAGGGCACAAATGAAAACATCTTTTTAAAATTATGACATTTTTGGAAAGCTCTCTATTTTTTAATAGAGGTCTCTTTTCTGAATTTAGGGTTTGGGATCCAAATTCATGTCATATAGGTCCAATCTTGTTGACTAGGTTAAAAATCAAAATTAAAAAAGGGCATTTAATGATTAGCTTGCACTTATTTTTCACATGGTTCAATGCATGATATGAGTTGTCATTTAGATTATTTGCTAGTTATTATTGCTCCTAACAATTGATTTTAAAATATAACCCTAGGGTTTGCATAAGTTGAGTATACATTGCATATCTTGTTTGTTGTTTGTTGTTTGATGTGTTTTTCTGATTTTTATTTTTGAAACAGATTAACATGTGTTTTGCAGGATGTTGAAAAGAAAACTCAAATAAAGACTACTAATGAATCATCTTGCAGGTTGCCTTGATTGATAGCATGCTAAACTTTGTGCTTGCATTTCAATTTGTTTTATTACAATAGGAACCCACATGCAAGACTTCTAAAATGAACTTCTATTTTGATATTTTAGGAATGACAATGATGTTAGGAAACTATGCTCTCACCCTTTTGGGATGATAAAAAATTCAGAAGCATTGTTGTCATTTTCTTATGTGTTTGAAGTGTCTTTTAGATTGTAATCCTAAGAATTATATGAATGTATCATCTCCCCTTGCCTTTATGGATCTTGGGTGCAAGAGAAATTCATATAATTCTTCTAGTGTGGCTACCTCCCAAGTGCTTTAATAGAGCTAGTGAGAGTGGATTGTTATGTATGTGGAGCCTAATCAGACTCAGTTTCTTTCGGCGTGGTTTCCCCCCTAGACATATCTATTTGGGCCCCATGCTCAGGGTCCTGGGGTAGCGCCCCAGGCGGGGTCAAGGGGCAGAGCCCCTGATGGGGTCAAGGGGCAGCCATGATTTAATAATATTGTAAAGGGTCAACCATTGATTTTCTATTAGTCAGAGTATTTTTTTCCCTAATTAGGTTAGGTCAAATATTCTTGTGAAAAGGGCTTAGTGTTTCAAGATTTCATTGTATGAGGGTTTTTCATAGCTTCCTATGATGGTATTGAGTTGTACATTTCAGATTGTAATTACTTGATAATAATAAAGATATTGGACTCATTGTTGGTGGACGTAGCCCAGGGATTGGGTGAACCACATTAAATCTCTGTATCTTTGTGTTCTCTTCCGTGTTTATATTTGCATTATTCTGCTTATTATTCTAACATGGATTTCCCAACTGGTAATAGGCTAAAGCCAAGCCCTTCCAAACCGGTATATAAAAAATGTCATTGTGATTAGTCTCATAGTGGACAGGTGTGAATTTGTTGTGGCAACCAAGATTTTCTCTAGTACCCAAGTGGTGCATTAAAGTCCCTACATTGTTAAGGTGAAAACCTTGTTTTGAAAGGATTGGGAGAGCCCCCTTAATTGGAAAAATAACTTGATCACAACCACCTGAACAGATGTCTTGAATATAAACTTTGTTTTAGTGACCAAAAAACCCTCTATCTATTGGCGCAGAAGGTCAGAGACCGACTAATATGTCCCACATTTTCATGGCTCTTAATATAGACAACGGTCCTTTGGGAAGTGATTCCCTTGGGATTCGAAGCTTGGTGTGCTTGAGAAGTGAGTGCATTGTAAGAAGGAGCCCATGCCTCCAAGCTTCTAAGTTGTCTGCTATGAGTAGACATGGCTGAACTTCAGTTCAAGTGGGAATTTAACAGATATTTCCCTGGCTTACCTAGGTTATGGAGTGACTATTTTATTTACAACAAACAATCTGCTTGATGTGTTTTACGTGAGTGAAACATCAAAACATACACCAAACATCAAGAAAAACATCAAAACAATCAACAAATCTACATTCTTAAGTGTCAAATTGTCAACTTGCCCAATTTGCTATCCTATAATTATTAGTTTTCCTTGGTTGATCCAGATCAGAGTAAGTCACTCACCCCGCTATTAGAAGCTTGTTTACACTTTGGATTCTTGCGTTTTGACCTCTTGAACTAGTGATCTTTCATCTCACAAGTGACCTTGTTTGGAGTTGGTGAGCTACAAACCATCCTTGTTGAGAAGATAAACCTTTAAGATCCTTTGATAACACACTTGGAGAGTTTTGGTAATCTCTTGTCCATTCACTTTCATACAAATTCAATTTCAATCAATATAACTTGGGTCAATCATCCTCCTGATCCATATGTGTTAGGGTAATCACCCATTCAATGGGAACCTTTGTGGCAGTGTTGGTTTACACCCCTTGCAAAATTCAATCTTATCATCTCTCTTTTGGACAAGTGAATGCCTTTACTATCCTAGTTTGGTACCAACATTTCTTAGGGTCATCCTATCACCTAGTACCTTTTCTTTCATGCCACTTACAACAAGATATCAAGTAGATCAAGGAAAATGACCTCAAGTAGTCTTTAACTAATTACCCTTAATTTAAACTCGCCAAAAACATAAGGGCCCATTTGTTTCATGGAATTTGTGCATGCTGGAATTGCCAATTCTGGAATTGAATCCATTCTAGCAATTGGGCTATTCTCAAAACGAATTCTAGAATTAGGCTGTCATGTTTGGTTCACCTGGAAGATGACTGAGAAGATGCAGATTCTGCATTTGGTTCCACAAAATTGGAATTAGAATTGGAACTTTGTTTTTGCACACATACACACACACACACACACGTGTGTGTATACACACACATGTGTATATACATACACACATATGTATACACACACAAGTGTGTATACATACATGTGTGTGTATATATATATATATATATGCATACACATGTGTGTATATATACACACACATATATACACACATGTATGTATATACACACATGTACACATATATACACATGTATATATACACACACATATATATATGTGTGTATATATACACACATACACACACATTCATGTGTATATATACACACATATGATATACACACATGTGCATTTATACAGACATGTGTGTATATATACACATATATATACACATACACGTGTGTGTACACACACACACATATATATACACACACACATACATGTATGTATATACATATGTATACACATATACACACATATGTGTATACACATATATAGACATATATACATACATTTGCATATATATAGACACATATACACACATGTGTATATATACATGTGTGTATATACACTTATGTGTATATATACACACATGTAT
>MU223106.1:1178295-1220267 GCA_018584345.1 Thuja plicata | reverse complement strand
CGCATAACCCTATTCCAATTTTTAATTTTGGAACCAAACAGGGAATTGAACATTTTGGGAATTCAGAAATGCCAATTCCCATTCAATTCCAATTCCACCCCTCAACCAAACGGGCCCTAAGGGAAAAGAACCCATATTTGATCAATCACCTAGGAACAACTCAGAAGTTTGGTTTGATTCCAAGATTCATCTTAGTGAGTTGGGTACACCCTTAGAATCTTCTCGCTTGGATATGGATATGAGTTACACAATGACCCAACGAGAGAGGGAAAACATGGATAAACGCCTTGATGACATATTTGCAAAACATAGAGATAGCATTTCATTTGGTGGTTCCTCTCATAACAGTCGACCAACTTCACCCCTTATCTCAACTAGATATCTAGATGCACACCAAAGAGATGAGAGAGGTAAGAGGAAAGCTTATCAAGATGAGAAATCACAACCTGAAAACCAAGATGATGAACTTTATGACACTCGTGTAAATGCAGCATACACCAATAATTTGTTTCTACATTCAAGACCAAGTTTGCCGCTCAAAACATCTTCAATATACACAAGTGAAAGACTCAAGAGAATTGAGCGTGAAAAGAAAGCCTTCCTAGATGAACAAGATGAAAAGGAAGAGCAATTGAGACTCCTAGAGTTGGAGAGAAAAATATTTTTGGAAATAGAAAAGAAATCCCTCTAGGAGGAGCAAGATAGACTCTTGGCTCAGTGACTTAATGACCAATTTAATAACATGCATTTTAGTGGTGGAAATAACTCTCCTCCATCCAATCATCCTGAGACTCCACGAAGTGGAAGACGTTCAAGGACACCATCACAATCTCCTATCCCTAGAGAAAGAAGGGCTTCAAGACATGATCATTATAGGAGATGAACACCTCCTAGGAACTGAAAACAACCTTCACAACATGCTCATCATGGTTCACAATATGGGGGTAGTAGCTCGAGTTTTGACCTCACCTCCTAGGACTTCATTAAAATGCAACAAGAACCACTCTTCCAACAATATGTGGAGAAATATTTAGAGAAAAAAAAAGACAAGTTCCTAGAGAGTTTAATCAACAAGGGTGCTAGAGTCCCCTACAACTTTGATATGGACAAGAAGATTAAGAAGCAAAGTCCATCTCAAGAAGAGGAGATCAAACAACTTAAGAGTATGATGGAAAAGATGTTAGCACCCAAGAATTCATCCTAATTTGATTCAAATTTTCCTAATCCTTTTGATAAAAGTGTTAACATGAAAGACTTCCCTAGAAAGGTTGAGATCGCTCAATATGACAAGTATGATGGGAATGGAGATCCACATGGTCATGTGCGCCAATTTTATACCACAATTTTTGAGTTCCGTCAAGATGACTCGTACCTTATGAGGTTGTTCCCTGGGAGTCTTAAGGGTCAAGCAATGGAATGGTTCACCAACATAACTCCTCCCGTCAAGAATTTCAAAGAGCTTGTCCACAGATTTGTCCAACACTTTGCATACAACCTTTCAAGATCTATCACCATGTTGGAATTATGCAACTTAAATAAAAATCAAGGGGAATCCTTTGTCACTTTCTTGCAAAGGTGGAGACGGCAATGATCTTGCTACTCTAGAACCATTCCTGAAAATGAAAAGATTGACATCCTTGTTAGCAACTTGATTCCCAAAATGCGGTATGAAGTTAGGAAGATGGTTTTTGATTCCTTTGACACCATGGTTGAAACCACATGTAGGATTGAGGATGTTTTGAAAGAACAAGGAATTTTGACCAAACATGGAAACAACAACAACAATGGTCAAAACAACAACTCTAACAAGGATAAAGGGAAGAAATCACACTGGAATAGGAACAAACAAGTGGTCAATGATGGAGTTGTGGAATCATCTTAACCCAAAGATCAAATTGTGCTCCACTTGTCTAGTGTTGTTCAAGCCATGAAGCTCAATACATCTAATCAACAAGAGAGCAAGCCGAGATACCAAGATATGCCTAAGAAAGAAAGATGTCAATTTTCAAAGCTTGGTGACTCATATGAGGATGTCTTGAAAATGCTCATCACTAATAACCTTGCACATCCTTAAGATCCCGTGAAACATTATATACCTGATGTTAAGCCACATTGGTGGGATGAGAAGGCCTTTTGCAAGTTTCACAATGGTATTGGACATGACATTGAAAACTGCTACAAACTCAAGCATCTTATTCAAGATCTCATTGATAATGGAAAACTTAAGATAGATGGATTGAACACCAATGCAAATCATAAGGAATTCAAGGAACTATTTCCCAATTATGAGAAGGGGGAAACCTCTAAAGCTAAGAATGGAAAGGATGAGATCAATTACACTTATACAGATGTGAAGAATACTATCAACATGCTTGAATTTGTAGAAGAAAATGTCAATATGGTGAGGGGTAAAGATCCCTATGGTTATGATCTAGACATGGAATCTCCTCCTATCTTTGATGAAGAACCCATTGTGGTGCTAAGGGGTCCTAACTCTAGAGCATCCTCGCAACCCCTCAATGCTTTTAAACGAAGTCAAGGTCCCATTGTCATTAGAGGACCCAATTCGAGTCAACTGAGTAAACCTAATTAAGTGGCATTCAAGAATATCACTTCAAAACCAGTAGTTAATATTAAGTCCAGTTATAGTCTTGTTGATCAGTTGCAAAGAACCCCAACTCAGATTTTGATCTTTGAGCTCTTAGAGTTGTCCCTGAGACACAAGCAAGTCCTTGAGGATGCTTTGCGCACGACAAACATCGCCAACAACTTAGATGTTGATCAATTTTAGAACATGGTTAACCACATTGCTAGCCCTCATTACCTTATTTTTTCAAAGGATGATGATAAAGCCTTGAGCCAACCACACAATCTTTCTCTTCATATTGAGGTTATGATTCACAGAACCTATGTCAGGCGCGTGTTGATAGATGGGGGTGCTGGGCTTAATATCTCCTCCTTTAGTCTTTTGAAAGAGTTGGGTTATTCTAAAAAAGTCATAGATACCAGGAAAAGGATCACCATCAAAGCCTATGATGAGGTGGAGAGAAGTTCCAAGGTTTTTTTCGTCCTTCTTGTTAGGATTGGCCCTATTGAAAAGGACATTTTATTTCAAATAGTTGATGTTGGTCCCCTTGTGTATAATATTTTACTTGGTAGACCATGGATCCATGATATGCAAGCAGTGTCATCTACCTTTCATTAGTGTGTTAAGTTCCTGGTGCAGGAGCACCCTAAAAAAACTAAGAGTATTTGATGCTCTCTTGGATCCTTTGATGATCCTAGTAGTCTTTAGGACACTCTAGAAATAAAGGTTATGATTGGACCCTGCTTGTAAGACCTAGTCCCAAGTTTGGCATTGATAAGCCATTGGTCAACTATTGGTTGACATGGATCCTAAAACCTTAGAATAGGATTTTTCCTTAGGATTTAATGTTTTAAATGTTCGGATCCATGTTGGATCATTAGACTTAGGGGTGGACCAAGTTGGGTCACCTAGGATAGGAAAGTTGCTAACAATTTGTAAAACTTGCTTTGCAACTTTGATAACTTTTTGCTAAAAGTTGTAAACATCCCCCCAATTGTCATATGGTTTGAAAATAAGTTAGTAACCAATGGGGGAAGCCTTCATAAGCCCAACCAGGCAGATGGAAGGGAGGATGATCTAATTTTGCATTTCAAATCAATAAAACACTACCATTTCTCTGCAAATCTTGAGAACAATTACAATGTACAGATTGGTACAGACAAGAGAGCATGATATTATGAACCCAAAATTTTTTACTGTGAATCTAATTTCATTTTAAAGTGATTTCATGCTTTGATCAATTCTAGTTTGGAAGTTATCAAGGTTTTGGTCTGACTGCCTGGATTGTAGGCCTAAAACTAGAGTTTCAATTTGTTTTGTGTATTCTAATCGATTCCACCATGGGAATCTAATGCCCCTTGGTGGAATTCAATTTTTTTCTATGAAATTTAAGATTATGCAGGTTAGATGTGGTAACTTGTAGGGGGATGAATTTTCTGTGATGCCCTAGGTGTACATCCTTATGTGTGCACCTACAAGCGACCGAGTACAGTCAGCATAACTATTTGTTGTGGATACACCAAGACCTCAAAATCAGGATTTAGAGTCCTTATGAATTCCCTCACATGTTACCATAATTAGTTTGGGCATTGTTTCAGAGGAAATAACACTTGTAGTGAAATAGTAGACTTAATTAGGCCTAATAGCCTTGTCTAGATTAGGTGGTTTCTCATTTCTCCTTTAGTTTCACATCTTGTTGTTTGTATATAATCCCTAAAGCCCAAAAGGGTATCTAAATCTTTAACTTGTTCAATACATTGTATGGAAGTATTTTTGTCTAGCATCAAAATCTCTCCTAGGAAGGGCTACAAGCCTAGTTTGGGGTTTTTCAAGAAACTATGTTGTATGGGTTGCCTTTAGGTGAAATAATCATTGGAACTAATTGAATAGGACCTAAATAGACCCCACCTATGATCATAGGTCACCAATGGTCCCTTAAGCCATTTTGGGGGTTATTGCTAGAAGTCTGGGTCAAAGTGCTTGTGAAGCCATCCATGATAGAGGGTATAATAGGACTGGTATAACCTAGTGATTGGGTTCCCCTTTTGAGGATTAGGTTGTGATAACCTAACCAAGTCCTTTTCCCACACTTGTGATAAGTGTGAAACACTTTGGCTTTCAATCAAGGAGTTTTCGGGGGTACATTGCCTATTTTGGGTCACTTTGGAGGCTTCTAGCTGTCCACTTTGCATCAAGTGGTATCATAGCTATGTTTTCTCTTGAGGATGAGGATATTCCTTCAAGGCTCACAAAAATTGAGTTAGCAAAGATGGTAAGAGAACAAAGGGCAGCAAATGCAGCCTTGACAAGGAGGTTACAATAGTTGGAAAGCAAGGTAGAGAGGGGCAAAGTAGTTGCTTCTGGTGATGAAGAAGGGAGTGAGTCAGAGAGTGAAAACCCTGATCAGGATGTGAACATTCCTGCAGACCAGAGACCCCTCATTGATGCCTTAAATTACATGGGGATAAGAACCATGGAGGAAAATTTGGATTTGCCAACTTTCAATGGGAAGATGAATGAAAACTTGGCCTTGGATTGGATAGAGGCCCTAACAAGTTTTTTTGAGTGTGAGGACATCCCTGAGAAGCAGTGGGTGAAAATAGAAATATCCAAGTTGAAGGGAGCAGCCCTAGCTTGGTGGAACTTCATCCAAACAGAGAGGGTGAAGAATAGGAAGAGCATGATCTCTTCATGGAATAGAATGATTGCATTGGTCAAGGAGACCTATGTGCTTGAAGACTATGGGGTACAACTCCATAGGAAGAAGCAAAGACTAAAGAAAAATGACATGGATGTGGGCTCATATATTGAGGAGTTCCTAAAGTTATGCTTGAAGACAAATGTGGCAGAAGATGAAGAAGAGAAGTTGGCAAGGTATATGAATGGGCTTAAAGTATCCATTCAAGAGGAACTCAACCTACATTGTCCTACCACAGTGAATAAGTGCTATCAAAAGGAACTCAAGGTAGAATAAAATTGGAAAAGAAAACAAGAATTTGGAAAAGGGAAAAGTAATGATAGTGGGAAGAACCTTAGAGGGAGAGGAACCTCTTGGAATAGAGGACAGTACAATGGTAATAGCAGCAGGACCCCTGACCAAGGAGACAAAGAAATCAATGATGCAAAATCTAGAGGTAACTATAGAGGGAGAAGACATTTCAATAGGGGAAGGAAAAACACTGGAAGAGGAAATGAACCATTGAGGTGCTACTATTGCAATCAATTGGGGCATCATGCAGGCAAGTGCCTTGAGAAGAGGAACAATAACAATCAAGGGGAAAGGAGAGCACAAATCATTGAAGAGGACAAGAAAGAGGACAATGCAAGGGACTTAGAACCATAGGAAGGACAGTGTTTGATGATGAGATAAGTCTTCCTTCAAGTTCCACAAATCCAAGAAACTCCTCAAAGAAAGAACCTCTTTAGAACAAAAATCAAGTGCAATGGGAAGGTATGTAACTTAATTATTGATTCTAGATCAACTGAGAATTTAGTGTCTTGTGAAATGGTTCAAAGGATAAATCTTCCTAAGAAGCCTCATACTTTTTCCCTATCATGTCTCTTGGTTAACAAAGGGCCAACAAAATTTAGTAACAAAACAAGTATCGATAGAATTTTCAATTGCAGACTTTAAAGATAAAGTTCTTTGTGATGTTGCTGAAATGGATGCTTCACACATCCTTCTAGGTAGGCCTTGGAAATTTGATGTAGATGCCATACACCATTGTAGGAAGAACACCTACTCCATCACCAAGAATGGAAAAACCTTCACTATGAAGCCCCTTTCTGATAACAAATTTGAGAAATAACCTACTGTCATCATCATGGGTGAGAAAGAGATGTTGAAAGCACTAAAAGAACCTAAAACTGAAGCTTTTGTCCTAATATCCAAGCCCAAGGATAATATAAGGTCTGACCAAAATGATCCTATACCAAATGAAGCTAAGGAATTACTTGGAAAATACAGAGATGTCACTGCTAGTGACCTACCCACAAGCCTCCCTCCCTTAAGAGATATCAGTCACCAAATTGACTTGATACCTGGTTCATCCCTTCCTAACAAGGCCCCATACAAGATGACACCATTGCAACATGCAAAGATTGCAAAATAGGTAATTGAATTGTTGGAAAAGGGACTCATTCAAAAATGTCTCAGTCCATGTGCTGTCCCATTAGTTTTGGCCCCTAAAAAGGATGGTAAGTGGAGGTTGTGTACTGATAGTAGAACCCTAAAAAAGATCACTATAAGATATAGATTCCCCATGCCTAGAATTGAGGATCTATTGGATCAACTAGGAGGTGATTTCTACTTCACCAAGATAGAATTGAAGTCTGGATACCATCAGATTAGGATCAAACTAGGAGATGAATGGAAGACAACATTCAAAACTACTGAAGGTTTGTTTGAATGGTCAGTAATGCCCTTTGGGCTAAGCAATGCCCCTAGTACTTTCATGAGGCTTATGAATGAGATATCCATTGATTTCATTGGAAAATTTGTTGTTATTTACCTTGATGACATACTAATATTTAGTCATAGCAAGGAGGAGCATCTTGATCATGTGGAACAGGTTCTAAGGAGACTTCATCAGCACAAGTTGGTGATCAACTTGGAAAAGTGCATGTTTATGAAGAAGGAACTTGTGTTCCTAGGATTTATGATCTCATAAGGTACCCTCAAGATGGAACTGGAGAAGGTTGAAGCAATCATCAATTGGCCCCCACCAAAGAACCAAGGTGATGTAAGAAGCTTCCATGGACTTGCCACCTTGTATAGGAAGTTTATCAAAAATTTCAGTCACGTGTGTTCACCAATACCTGACACCATTAAAGGAGGTAGAAATAATAAGTTTGCTTGGACAAAGGAAGCAAATGATGCATTTCAATACTTGAAAAATAGAGTTTCTCAATACCCTATCTTGGTTCTACCTGATTTCAACAAGGTCTTCACTGTGGAGATAGATACAAGTAATTTGGCCATAGGTGCAGTCCTAAGCCAGGAAGGTAAGCCAGTTGCCTTCTTCTCTGAGACATTAAATGAGGCCAAAAGGAAGTACTCAACATATGACTTGGAACTCTATGTCATGGTCCCAGCCCTCAAGAAATGGAGGCACTATCTAATCCCTAAGGAATTTGTGGTATATACTGACAACCATGCATTAAGTTTTCTCAATTCACAGGAAAAGCTCTCTGTCAGACATCTTAAATGGGTGGAACAGTTGTAGGCCTACACCTTCAACATCAAGCACAAGAAGGGTGTAGAAAATAAGGTTGTTGATGCCCTTAGCCAAAGAGTGGGTATAGTTGAAGAGATACAACTTCAAAGTGTGGGAATTGATTCCCTCAAACACCTATACCTTGATGATCCTAATTTTGTAGAGATTTTTCAAGTTTGCACAAAGATGGTTGAAGATACCTTACTAATTTTTCTGAATACCTGATTTAGAATGGACTCCTATTCAAAGGATCTCAAATATGCATTCCCAAATGTTTAATGAGGACAAATATAATAAGGGAGAAAAACTGTGGTGGCCTAGGAGGACACTTTGGCATCGACAAGACAATAGACATGGTGAAAAGAAGTTATTTTTGGCCAAAGATGAACAATGATGTTAAAAAGTTCATATAGACTTGCACCATCTGCCAGCAAGCTAAATGTGTGTCAACAAATCAAGGGTTATATCAACCTTTACCAATATCCTCTAGACCATGGGAATCAATCTCAATGAATTTTTTAATGGGGTTATCTAGAACAAAACAAGGTTTTGATAGTGTTTTTGTGATAGTGGATAGATTTAGTAAAATGGTCCATTTTGTACCATGTAAAAGCACAAATGATGCTTCTCATATTCCACATATTTTCTTCAAAGAGGTAGTTAGGATCCATGGTTTTCCTCAAACAATTGTATCTAACAGGGATGTGAAGTTTCAAGGCCATTTTTGGAGGACACTTTTCAAGAAACTTGGAACTAATCTAACCTATAGCTCTGCCTATCAGCCACAAGTGGATGGGTAGACTGAGGTGGTAAATAGATCCTTAGGCAATCTCCTAAGATACCTAACCAAACAATATGCTTAGAGTTGGGATCTACTCTTTCCCCAAGAAGAGTTTGCATTAAATGACTCCATGAACATGTCAATAGGTAAGACCCCCTTCCAAGCAGTGTATGGCCTTCATCCCAAAGGACCATTGGACCCAGTAGAACTACCATCTGATTTAAAAATTAGTTCTCAAGGACAAGAAATGGTAGAGATTATTACAAAGGTGCAACACAAGGTAAAATAAACACTACAAAGATCCACTTTGAAATACAAGGAACATGTAGACAAAAGAAGAAGGGAAATCCACTTCAAAGTTGGAGACAAGGTAAGGGCATTCTTGAGGAAAGAGAGACTACATAAAGGTAGATATTCCAAACTTCACATGAAAAAAGTAGGACCATGAAATATCCTCAAAAAAATGGGTGAGAATGCATATGAGATCTCTCTTCACCCTACCTTGCAAATCTCTTCAATTTTCAATGTTGCAGACCTCACCCCCTACAAAGGTATAACAGGTCCAACAAATGAACAAGGTGAGAAAGAAGTTATGAATGATGAAGAATATGTCACCAACCTCCCTCAAAGAAAACCAGTTGAGTTGGAGGAATTTTTGGACACAAAGTTACTGAAGCAGACTAGAACCAAGCAATACATGCAGTACCTAGTCAAGTGGAAATGACTCCCCAACATAGATGCTACTTGGATGACTGAAGACCATATCAAGTAGCATGGAACTTCGGTGGAATAGTTACCCTCAAGTAGGAACTTGAGCTCTAAACTTCAAGGGGAGTATGGTTCAGAATCACCCTTACAAAAATAAGAGTCTTTGATGCTCTCTTGGATCCTTTGATGATCCTAGTAGTCTTTAGGACACTCTAGAAATAAAGGTTATGATTGGACCCTACTTGTAAGACCTAGTCCCAAGTTTGGCATTGATAAGCCATTGGTCAACTATTGGTCAAAAGGGCTCCTAAAACCTTAGAATAGGATTTTTCATTAGGATTTAATTTTTTGAATGTTTGGATCCATGTTGGATCATTAGACTTGGGGGTGGACCGAGTTGGGTCACCTAGGATAGGAAAGTTTCTAAAAAGTTGTTTTGCAACTTTGACAACTTTTTGCTAAAAGTTGTAAACATCCCCCCAACGGTCATATGGTTTGAAAAAAAGTTAGTAACTGATGGGGGAAGCCTTCATAAGCCCTACCAAGTGGGTGGAAGGGAGGATGATGTAATTTTTCATTTCAAATCAATAAAACACTACCATTTCTCTGCAAATCTTGAGAATAATTATAGTGTATAGACTGGTACAGACATGAGAGAATGATATTATGAACCCAAAAGTTTTTACTATGATTCTACTTTACTTTTCAAGTGATTTCATACTTTGATCAATTCTAGTTTGGAAGTTATCAAGCTTTTGGTATGACTACCTAGATTGTAGGCCTGAAACCAGGGTTTCAATTTGTTTTGTGTTTTCTAATAGATTACACCATGGGAATCTGATGCCCCTTGGTGGAATTAAAATTTTGTCTATGCACTTTAATATTATGCAGGTTAGATGTGGTAACTTGCAGGGGGATGGATTTACCGTGATGCCCTAGGTGTACGTCCTTATGTGTGCACCTACCAGCGACTGAGTACAGTCAACATAACTATTTGTTGGGGATTCACCAAGACCTCAAAATTAGGATTTAGAGTCCTTATGAATTCCATCACATGTTCCCATAATTGGTTTGGGTATTGGTTTAGAGGAAATAGCACTTGTAGTGCAATAGTAGACCTAATTAGGCCTAATAGCCTTGTCTAGATTAGGTGGTTTCTCATTTCTCCTTCAGTTTCACATCTTGGTGTTTGGATATGATCCCTAAAGCCCAAAAGGGTATCTAAATCTCCAAATTTTTCAATACATTGTATGGAATTATTTTGGTCTAGCATCAAAATCTCTCCTAGGAAGGGCTACACGCTTAGTTTGGGGTTTGTGAAGCAACTATGTTGTATGGGTTTCCTTTAGGTGAAAGAACCATTGGAACTAATTTAATAGGACCTAAATAGACCCCACCTATGAGAATAGGTCACCAATGGTCCCTTAAGCCATTTTGGGGGTTATTGCTAGACATCTGGGTCAAAGTGCTTGTGAAGCCATCCATGATAGAGGGTGTAATAGGACTGGTATAACCTAGTGATTGGGTTCCACTTTTGAGGATTAGGTTGTGATAGCCTAACCAAGTCCTTTTCCCACACTTGTGATAAGTGTGAAACACTTGGGATTTCAATCAAGGAGTTTTGGGGGGTACATTGCCCATTTTGGGTCACTTTGGAGGCTTCCAGCTACCCAATTTACATCAGTTCCCCTACAATAGAATAGAGATTTGTATGCTTGGGGATAACACTTTATCTGTTAACTCAATTTTAGTAGGAACTCATGTTCCCCTCAATAGAGAAGCAGAAGACTTTGACACAACCTTAGCTGAATGTAAAGACAAGCTCAAGTCAATAGACCTTGGCATGGGGGGGTATCAACTCAACTCCCTCACAACATTACCAGTTTCACCTCGGGCTTATGGAAAAAAATCATAAGAAAAGAGACCCTCCTCTTTATCTATGACTTTATTTGGCATGTTTGTAGAATCCTCGGTGCCTATTCAAGATGCGAAAGAAGAGACATTTGTTAGAGACTGGATCTATAGAGAAGAGAAATATATGCAAAATGAGAACTTTTCTCCCTCTTGTAAGGCTTACGGATGAGGGTATACTTTTTTTAGACAGATGGGCTATCATGTACATGGCCCTCTTAATCATAGATTGGATGCTATAGCCAAACCTCTTGATCATGCTCTTTTTGGACGCAAGTCTAAGAAGCCAGCTGGCCTAGGATTTGCGAATCACAACATGCACACTACTCCTATCCTTGATAAGTCAGATAGTGAAGATGAACCATAATATGTACCTAGTTTGAAAAATCAGCAATACATGTGTGAAGATTAGGTCCCTTCCACTAAACTCCTCTAGGGAGATTTAAATATTTCAGTCGCTCATGCGTCGGTTGCAACTTTAGAACAAGAATCAGATGTAGAAGATCCTTTCAGAGAATGTCAACATCTTGTTCATTTAATAGAAAGAGAAGGTGCTACTCTTGATGACACTAGACCTTCTACATCATGATGTCCCAAACCTTCATGGTGTAAACAACCTAGTCGTAGTTTAGATACAAGTTCATATGAGTATGAATGGGACTCCTTCTTAGAGCCTTCCACAATTGACATGGATGTTGATGTCATCCACACTTATAGTTCTCAACCTAAGGTAGATGATGAGTCACGTGTAATATTACAAAATTTGAACCCACCTGTTTCCTTAGTGGACGATTGTTTGCTTATTAGGACAAATCTTGATTTGGGTAGCTTAGAAGGATACTTGATGGACTCTGACTCTTTGGTCACCAATGATAATATCATTCACATTTATAACCTTGTACCAGTCGTTGACTTGCCTCTTGTTCATCCTAACCTCATTGATTGGTCCCAATGCTATCAATAACCTGAGATTTTAACATTTCAAAATGATTATGAGATAGCCTATTACCTAAATGCCCTTGAACTCGTAGTCTCTTCCACCAGTGAATCGACTACCAACATGATAGATCTAGACATCAAGTACCTTAGTCACAAGATAAAAAGAAAATAAAATAAAAAGAATAGGATTTCTGATGGTGAAAACCACTATGTGGCGGTGTCAGAACCAAAAAAAAAGTAAAAATAAATGACGTATCCAAGGGTGAAAACCTCTCTGAGGCACCTAGGGATGAGGTACTTGATCACCTCCCTAGATACTTTCAAGATAGATCTTCAGTGCTTATTGAACTAGGTGTGTTGTTTGTTTCTCCTCATGGGTACACAATTCCCAAGTCTTACAATTTTTTATTCCCATGTACAAACAACATTGCTGAGTATGAAGCTTTAAAAAATGGACTTAAGATGGCCATAGAATGGAGAATCACATATTTACACATCTATGGGGATTCACAGTTGATAATAAACCAAGTTAGTGATGAATATCAAACAAAAAATGAGAAAATAGTACCTTAAAAGTAAATGGTTGATTCCTTGAAATGATACTTCACATTCATCACATTTCAAAAAATCCCTAGAGAAAAAAATAAAGCAACTGATGCTATGGATACACTTGCTTCACTCCTTCAGTTAGAGCAACATGAATCCAGATTCAAATTCCTAGTGGAAGATCTACATCACCCTATCTATGACTCCCAAGAAATCCATGTCATTTGTACCCTTGTTGGTCGTGGGTCATCCCGTTATGGTGCCATTTACTCATACCTTCATGATGGAATTATACCTGAAACCTTTAACCGATCTGAATGCATAAACCTTACCTAAAATGCTTCTCACCAGTCCCTTATCTCTAGTGATCTGTATAGGAGGGGTCTAGATAGAACACTTCTTAGATGCTTAGAAAAAGAATAATTTGACCAAGCGTTAGTTGACATCCATGAGGGCATCTATGGGGGACATTCCAATGGTCTTTCCATGGCCCAAAGGTTTCTTAGGGAAGGGTACTATTGGCCTACGATACAGATTGTCGCAGTAGATTTTACAAAGTCATCTGAAAAGTGTCAAAAGCATGGTAACCTGATACATGCTCCAGGAAGGGAGCTCATTCCTTCTATATCTCTTTGGCCATTTTAGCACTGGGCATTTGATCTTGTTGGGAAAATCCATCCCAACTCATCAGGTGGACACAAGTTTATTATCACTACTACTGATTACTTTACTAAATGGGTAGAACTTGTCCCACTTTGTGTTGCCTCAGGTAAGACAGTCTCTCTATTCATTCTAAACCATATCATTTGTCGATATGGAGTGCCTTCCAAGATTATCACTGACAACGAAGGCCAGTTTAAAAATAAGGACCTTAAAAAACTCTGCAAGAAATTCAAGATTAAACAACATTGGTCCTCCATTTACTTCCCGCAAGGAAATGGTCAAGCAGAGGCATCAAACAAAACAATTCTTAAAATCTTGCATAGAACAGTCTATAAGAATGGTAGAGATTGGAACTTACAGATAAATTCAACTTTACGGGCCTATAGAATGAGTATTTGTACTCCTACTAGGGCTACTCCTTTTGCCCTTGCATATGGCTCTAAAGCAGTGTTACCTCAGGAGGTTGAGATTCCTTCACTTAGAGTTTCCCTCAAAGGTCTAGTTGCAGATGAAGACTACCACGCCATGAGACTTCAAGAGTAAGAACTTCTAGATGAGAAATGTCGAGCGTCATTTGACCATATGAGGGTTTATCAAAAGCGCATGTCCAAAGACTTCAACAAAAAGGTTCTCCCTAGAGAATTCCAAGTGGGAGATCTTTTCCTACGAGAAAATCCTAAGAATCAACACTATAGAGATCAAAAGGGCAAATTTTAACCTAATTGACTTGGACCTTACATCATTACAATAGATTTTGGGTTAGGTGCTTATTTACTATCTACAATAGAGGGAGAGAAGCTCCCTAATCCTATCAATGTCTTGCACCTGAAGAAGTTCTATCCATGATGCCCATTCTATCTGGGGGTATCCTTTGTACATACTTATTGATCCTGAAAAATTCCAAAAAAATGATATATCGTCAAAAATTCTAAAAATTAGAAAATGTTATGAAAAAATGATCATCTTAGTGAAAAACTAGCAATAGGCGCTTTGATGTATCTTCCAAAAAAATTATATATTCTAAAAATGCAAAAAAATAAAAAAATAAAAAAATTCAAAAAAATAGAAAAAGTGCCTTGGTAGCAAAAATATTTTTTGTAATAAAATCCAAGTGGTGAAAACCTTGAAACAGGCACTACTTAAGGCCTTTGCACCCCTATTTCTTAGCGTATGTCCTTAACACTTAGCCTTTCTTCATCATGCCTTGTCCTTGTTGCCTTGGTTTGGAATTGGTCATTATCTTTGTCTAGGGGGCATAACTGTGTTAGCTTTGGTCTCTTGGAAGCGTTATTATTTAGGACATCTGACAAATGGTGTTTTTCAACACCACCCCCACTGTGTTTTTCAACACAACCCCTGACATCGAGTGTTTTCAACACTTATCAGTTTGGTCTTACCCAGTTTTGTCATGTGATCTTACCTGCTTGCAAGCATTCAATCCTTATCCTCAGAACTTAGTATTAGTTAACACACTTAAATTTTATAAGCACAACACTTAATGCTTGAGCTATGTCATGATCTTTTCTTTGTGTGATGACTGCTATTGATTTTTTTTGAGTGTCCTTGTCTAATAAGTCTCTCCGAGATGCATAGCTACAGGACTTGGGGAATGGGGCATTTTTTTATTTTCTTTCTTCTTGTGGGTGTGGTCTTGAAACTCTCGAGTGTCTCTTGTTGTTCCCTTGAAACACTTAGGAGATTTGAGGCTTCATCCTTGACTTTTTTTGTACAACCGTTCTTCTGGTCATCTTGGCATCTATGCCTTGATGTGAACATGGTTTTGCTACAATAAATTGGATAAGCTAACATCACAGTCATCTTGACCTTTATGTCTTTGATGCTTATGTTATAATATTTCCACATTCCAATCTGATATAAATCACATTCATATTTTCATAGTTGCGCTTGTGACTACTGTTGATTGTGTGATTTTTTGATGTCTGTTAATAATGGCCCAATGATGAAAATAAGTTCCTTTACATTCTCTAATGAATGATGAACACAAATTCCTATGTTACAGTTTTCCCTATTGCAAGTACACCTTTGCATTTTCATGTAGCTTGCATTGTTAGACTTCATGTTAGTTTGCATTTTTAGGCTGCATTATGAGTTTGAGAGGGTTTTTCCTTTATCTTGCATGTGGAATTTTAATCAACTGTGGTCATGTTTTGATCTTCATTTCCTTATCTTCTTTCATGACCTCAATTGAAATTTTCTATCTTAAACAGTTGATTGATTTTGGGGCACTCTCTTTCTTAAGGAAAAATTTTCTTTCTTCTCTCCATTTCTTTCCACCTCTTCCAAACTTCTATCTTCCATTCGCTTTCACCCCACTTATTTTCTTCTAATTCAACCTTGGGGCATAATGTTTCATGCTTGATGATCTACCTTGGTTCTTTGATCCTTATATCTTTCATCTTACATCAAGAACCTTATCTTTAGTTCTATTTGATCAAATTTATCAATTTGTTGTTTCTCTATTTTATTTCGATTTCGATCACGAGGGGGTAGTACCTATCAAACTTCAATCCTTGATTCAGCTTTATCAATCCTATCAATTGCTCCGCTTGGAGCAACCTTTCTTGAGATTATTATCCTAGACATGTCAATTACCTATTTACAAGGGTGTTGAACTTGTCTTTTTCAATCAGCTTATCTTTGTCCTGATGTGTTCCCATCTGTTGATCACATGTCTGGGTTGTTTTGTGATCCCAAATTGATCTCACACTTCAACTACATTCTTTGACTACATGTGTTCCCATAAAGATCACACATTAGTCAAAGAGGGGAAAATGTATGCACCCTAAAATGGTCGCCTAGACTATGGGCCCCCATTCTTCAATTTATCAAATGATAGAATCAATTTATCAAATTCCTGAATCAATGCTTTCCAACATTTTAATTCAAATCAATTTCCTTGTTCAAATCGTAATTAATTCAATTATTTCAATATTTCCTAAGGTTTGATCATTTCATCAATAAATCTTATTTAATTAAAAGAAAACAATCCATTTTTATTAAATAAAATAATCTTATTTAATTAAAATCCCTTTTTATTTAAATAATATTATCTTATTTAATTAAAATATCTCTTTTTAATTAAATAAAATAATCTTATTTAATTAAAAGAAAATCCCTCTTTTAATTAAATAAATCCCTCTTTGTGTTGAAAAAGGAAATAAATTAAATAAAAAATAAATAAAGCTCCTTTTTCTTCACACATTTTCTTAAGTGGTGGGATTTTCGCCTCTTAATCATAGCCTTTGATTTTGCCTTTTGAAGATATGATCACATGGATCAACCACGATTTAATCTCCACCATTGCTCATTTCTTTTTACCTCTTAATCTCTACCGTGCATTGGTCTTTAAAAGGAAACCTCTCCTTCTCATTTGGATAATCAAGAGACACTTTTATGCTATTGTTATGTTGCAAGTTTTGGAGAGAAATTTTGGAGAGTTTGAGCATTTGAGCTTGAACCATGGAACTTATTCTTCTTGTCTTCTTCTCTCATGCATCCATGGCAATCCATTTAGAGTAGATTCATGTTAATTTAGTTTCATATTTCCTTTCATATTTTAATCTTGCATATTTCCTTCATAGATTAATTTGCATATTTCCTTTCATGCATTGTTATCATATAGATTAGTTTACTTTCATGCATTGTTATCATATAGAATAACTTTCATTTTCATTTGCAATGTATATTTGGTGATCATGGAGACTAGCATCCTTGTTTTTCCTCTTTGAATCTCTCATTTTATGGTGTACTTGCATGGGCATAACTAGGTCTAAACTAAGGGCCTTCGTCACAAACCCTTGCACTCCATGAATAGGGAGCTATGAGTCACCATTTGAGACCTCATTCTTGAGCAATCTTGAATATAATGACTCATAGAAGTGTGTCACATTTTCAGCACACACTAATGAGTTATAGTTGTTGCAATTTGGTATGGAGGTTTGTTTTTTATTATTGGTGTAATATTTTTTTATTGAAATTCATTTAGTGTTGCATGTCATTTGGAGGATAATGAAGAAAAAAAATTATAAGTACATTATTATAAATTTGTATAACTATACATGTGCATTTACAACACAAGGTGGAAACAATTAAGACAATGGTTATGTTATAATAAATGCCTAGAGATACTACAAGTAATTATGCCTCATTAGGAGTTCTTTTCTACTATTGCAAGCCATAGTGCAAGAAGACAAAGACACAATTCAAGTAATGCGGGTCAATAACTTTGAACCAAGTTTGTGTGGTAGTGACTTATTATGTGTAGTGATTATTCATTTGGAGAAGTTATATTGCATGTAATTTATGGATGTGGTCATGAAAGAGTTGTGCAAACGTAATGTAACAATTAGATTGTTAGACATTTGGAATTACCTATTAGATAATATTACAAGTGTTTTATCTAGGAAATGACATAAAAAAACATCATTGTGAATTTATTCCAATATCCTAGAATCCTGGTTATTATCTTTTATTCTCTATCCCTCTAGTAGAAATCACCTTGTAAGATAATGTACTTAATGTAGCTTGTAATCTAAGAGTTGTTTTCTTATTCTCACTAATTTCTTTGAGACATGACATAATTTGAAAATACTTAATAATGTATTTGTACCATGGGGATGACTGCAAGCTACATGATTTTGAAGGTACTTTATAGTGATTTGGAAGATCTTAGCCTTAGCCCATTAATCTCTGTGTTGATCCCTTGTGGTGAGCACTTTTTTCTTACACCCAAATTTGCACAAAGCGCAAGGGGAGAGGATACTTTGCATAGTAGTAGGTTCACCCTACAATTTGCAAGCACACCAAACACACTAGATAGAGATGATTCATTTACCAATTATAAAGGAAATGTGATCAAAATAGCACAAATTATGGCTCTTTTCCTTCCTAATTAAAAAAATGAAAATTGTTGTTCATTAACCCTTTAAGAAAGAAAATACGACCAAAATGGAATAATTTTTTGTTCTTTCCCTTCCTAATTAAAACTAGGTGAAAATTATAGGGTTCAATTTATCCACCTATTTAGATCTAACTCAAAATTGTTGGGTTCTTTGATCCACCTAATTAGACTATGTGTAATTTGTAGTTCAATTATCCCCCTAATTAGGCTATGTGCAATTTGTAGTTTATTTATTCCCCCAATTAGGCTATGTATACTTTATAATTCATTTATCCCCCTAATTAGGCTAGATGAAAGTCATTATTCATTTTAAACCCCTTTAATCTATTAATTGAAAGAAAAATAGAAATTGTAATTCTTAAAATAAGAAACTCTGCATAGATCATAGGTTAGACTCCAATTTCCTACATTTTGCCTAAGTGCAAACAAAAAAATAGAAAATCATCAATATGAGGGTTCATGTTAGGCTCACTAGAATGAAGACAAGGAAATTGGGAGACATAAAAAAAGTGCATGAAATAGACAACCACAAAGCCTAAAACATCATGCAACCTAATCATAGTTACACCATTAAAGCAATTGAAATGAAGTCAATAAAAACATTAATTTAATCAAAACACTCACTCAATTGGACTTCTATGTCCTTTCTTTCTTCTCCAAATAATGACATGTTGCTCCCATTTTTGAAAAAGTGCACCTATAAATGAAAGAAATGAACTAGTGATAATAACAATGAGAATACTCAAAACTTATGGTTGCAAGAAAGATAAATGAGAGTCCAATTTATAGATTTTTGGAACTCAAATCGACAATGAGATGAAAACTCAATCGACAGTTTAGATAAAATGAGAGGACAAGTTAAGTGATGATAAATAAATTTCATTTCCAAGTTAATGAGAAAATAGAAATAAAACATAGTGAGTCAACACAAAATATCATTTGCAAGTGGAGGGAAAAATAATAATTAGATAGCGTTAAGTGAAAATAAATATTAGAAATATTTATTTTCAACAAAAAATTCCATTTGCAACTAGAGGAGAGGATGAGTGATGAATGAGTTAAGTGGAGGAGAAAATGGAAGGAGGAAAGAGTTAAGTGGAAAATAAAATTAGTAAGTGGGAGTTATAAGTGGAGAGAAAAGTGGAAGGTGGAAGAGTTAAAAGTAGAGACAAATTAACATGAACAAGAGATAAGTTGAGTTAGAAATTAGAGTGGAATTTAATAATAAAAATTTATTAATTCCCTTGCATTTGAAAAAGTAGACATTTAAATAAATTAATTTATTTAATCATGGGAAAAGGGGAAAGGGGGTAAATAAATAATATATTTATTTATTAAATGAATTAAATTAGGATAAGGGGGTGAAATAAATAAATATACTCCCCTGGGACCAAGATTAAATAGTTGATTCGACAAAAGAAAAAAATGGCTCACAATTTTTTCTCTACTCCACCTTTTTCAAATTTCTATAATGACAGTTGGAAAAAGGGTTTGGTGACTACTATTAATTCAAGGGCCTTTTCCTTCAAGGACAAATATATCCATTCTGATCTGGGCAAGGTGGCTGATACTTTCGATCCCTCTTTCCCTTAGATCCACACCTTCCCTTCAAGATTAGGGAAAATAACTAGTTCACCCAAGACATCGACCATTCGTGATCTGGCTAGGGCTCCAAATATTTCCTTGCCTTGGAATTCAAATGAATCATGTGGCCTTTGGGGGATTTTGGAAAAGAATTATAGGTTATGGTTGCAACATTTTTTCTTCAATAGAACAATTTATGCGGTACCTAAAAAGAAAACATGTGAAGATTTCTCTGCTATAAATGATAGGAGTTGAGCTCCCCCTCCTCATGCTCAAGATGATGGTTAGAAATTGGTGAGCTCATGAAAGAACAAGAGTTTTAAAACTAGGGCTACGCAGAGTCACCAACATAAACCTTCCCCCTCTCACCCCAACCAGCTCCCCTTGAGGAGTAACAAGTTTCATATTCTGTATTCTATGGAGGAGGGTTCTCTAAAACTATCTCATGATATTGATTTTAATCAATGTAAAAATAATTTTCAAAGACAGCCTTCAAACTCTAGGGGTTATAGGCACATTTGCTTCCCTACTCTGGATCTCTCACGGGGAAAACCTAGGTCTCCTGAGAATTTTTTATTAGGGTCGGATAATTCACTACATAAGCATCCAGGGTCAACTATTATCGAGATTAATTATTGGTAGCACAAAATTGGCAAAAACATAGAAGAAAAGAATATTTTAGAAATCAAAGATGAAACAATAGAAAGTCACAGAAATTATTCAAGGAATATGGAGTTTTCACGAGATGGGATGGCATTGGAATCTCGACAGAACAAGTGGCGAGGTGGTTTCTGAATAACTTTAATGGACAGGTAAGTGTAGAGATTCTTCCTAAAGATTTTTTATTTAGGTTGTAACAATGATCTAAAAAATCAATTCCTAACTGGCGAATCCCCACGCTTTAGAGGTATGGGTTTTACCTTTTTAGCATGGAAACCTAATTTGAATCCTTTAAACTTAAATAATTTTAAAGTAGAACGAGCTATCCTTCCATCAAATTTACCAGTATAATTGATTAATAGAGATATTATTAGGAAAATAGGTAATAATATATGAACATTTGTAGCTATGGAGGAAGAAGTTTTTAATTATGCAAATTGTGTTACCTTAGTCAAAATGGACATAAATATTAGATCGTTAAAATTGATTATAATTACATCCAAGATTGATACCTTTGAAATTCATCCTGAATTCTTTAGAGGAAAGATAAATATAGAAAATCCAATGGAAGATATAGTATCCTTTCATCTTCCCTCTTTGAATATGGAAGCTGAGGTTAAGTTTGATGATCATAGAGGTGTGGGTTTTGTAGTAGTTGATAAAACCTTGAAGGATGAGATTTTAGGGATAAAGGAAGGTGAAAGTCTGGAATATGTTGAGAATACAATTATGGACATCTTAATTCAAGAAACAAAGGGGAAGGGGAATTTGGGAAAAGCTAAAATAAAAAATAACTATCCAAAAGATATTCCTCTTTGCAAACAAACCCTAGTACTAGACCAAACGCCACATTACCATTGTTTCATTTATTCTCCACATTCACCATTGCTCCTTGCACATTCCTTCTCCTCCTATGATATGGTACTTTTAATTGGAACACTCTTCCATGCCCCCTTTACTATCACTGCACCTCATACTCCTCAATTTCCTGCTTTGATTTCTCCCATGCCACCTAGGCCTTTCTATGATATACCTCCCTATTTAGATGGTCTGGTGGTGTAGGGAACCTCCCTATTTGATGTTTTAGTGTTGTTTAAGGTTCCTTAAGGTGTTTGTGTGTGTGTTAGAATAATACCCAAGGGGTTGGATGCAAAGATAGTTTAACTTCATGCTTGTAAGAGCCTTAGTGCTCATTAGGTAGTTTGGGTCATTTTGGCTTCAAATAGTGTAAAGTTGCCATTTTAGTGCAATATGGGATAGAGGTGTGTTTTAGGACCCTACATATCCTATTTAGGGTCTTAGAAGTCAACATCAATCATCGAGTTGACAAACAAGGTCAAAATGCTCAAAACACAAAATGTTGCTAGCAACTTTGAAAGTTGCTAGAGCAACTTTTGCAAGAATTTGCAAAATGTAGTTAGAACCATTGTAACTACCCCATGCTTGGTATATGAGAATGGATTCAATTTTTGGAGAAGGTTAATGAGATTTTGGATTGAAACATTTACTTCTGACACCCCTGTATGGATGACTATATCTGTGTTTTAGTAATTTGCACTGTATCTTTGCTACTATACGACTGCATATGGATTGGCATAGGTGATCAGGCTCCATGGAAGTGTAGTGTTTATTTTCATCTTTCATTTTTAGTATATAGTTTGATTTCAAGTGTTTGTAGTGTAAAGTTAGAGGATTTTATAGGTCACTGGTCTGACGGAGATAATACAGTGCTACCTAGATAGAAATGTCTCTAACCTAAGAACCCTCTAGTGGAATTGACTAAAACCATGGGGGAAGTAGGGTTAGAGTCTGTAGATAGGATTTTGGTTTCCTTTCTTTTTTTTTCAATTGATTTCCTAGGCCAAAAGTGAAACCCTATGGCTGACTGGTGAATCCAGGTGAGCCAGGATAGGGAGAAGAAAGAATTTGATCGAGCACCCATGACCTTTTGGGAAAGACTTAGTGACATTTGTAGATGCACTAGATAGTATTCTAAAAGGATTCAAAGGTGGAAGGAGGTGAATCAAAGATTGGAGACAAGTTTAACAATTATTCATGCTGATTGGTCTAGAGGCCTAATTAATAGGGTATAATCTAGGGCCTGCAAGAGAATAGGGTTTTGGGTACTTTTAGAGGTCAGGGTTTTGGATACTGACAGTTTTGGGTGATGTCTTGAAGATTTTCAAGTTTGTTTGTGGAGTTATTTGGGGATTTTGTGAGAATTTGGCCAAAATCGGTGGAAATAGACCTACTAGGAATTGAGCAATTAGGCCTCCTAGTGAAATAATTACCAAATGGATTGGTAAAGAGTCTTGGAGTTTTGGAATGAGTAAAGAATGACCAAGAATAGGTCAAGAAGTGTGTTAAGAGTCTTGGTGAATGTGTGGGAAGATCCTAGGCAGAGGATTGGAATTCTAGGTGGAATACTAATGGAGGAAACTAGGCTTTTGGTTAACTAGTTGGACTAGTTAAGCTTAGAAACCTTGGAGTCTTCTAAAAACCAACTATACCTTGGAGGAGAAGTTGGTAGAGAGGGTCTTGGAGATCCTAATTGAAGGAAGACCCAATAAAGAACAACCATTGGATAGTTGGATTAGTCAAATAAGCACCTTGGAGTGAAGAAATGCTCTAGATTGTCAAACCCTCTGCATCAGGTGGTATCAGAGCCATATTAACTTGAAGGTCCTATATGTCTGAAGTGGAAGAGAGTCAAGAGGTAGACAATATGCCTCCTAAGGAAATGAGTATGGATGCCATAGTGGAATTGGTTCAGGGCCTCTTGGAGAAGGCTAGTGTGTTCGAGACAAAGGGAAAAAAGAAGACCACAGAATGGGGAGATGAGAATGATCGAGATGATGAAAGTCAGACAAAAGAGTCATAAAACAAAGGGAAAGAACCTGAGATGGAAAAAGAACAAAAGGTATTCTTAGATGCCTTCAAGTCTTTAAACAAGGATAGCATGGAACACATACCATATTATTGTGGCAGCCTAAATGGAGAAGAGTTGTTGGATTGGCTTGAAGCCATTGACAACCAATTTGATTACAAAGAAGTCTCATAGGAGAAGAGAGTCAACTATGCTAAGGCTAAACTCAAGGGATCTACATTGGTGTGGTGGAATATGATGCAGGATGATAGGGTAAGTAGTGGAAAGAAAAATATTGTTTCTTGGGAGAGGATGAAAATCAGATTGAGGGCACAATTCTTTCCTACTAATTATGAAATCCAAATGTACCAAAAGTTGCAGAACTTAAGACAGAAGGAGCTGATAGTGAGTTCTTATACCGAGGAGTTCCACAAGTTGAGCCTAAGGGCTAGAAGACAAGAAGAAGAAATGGAGAAAGTGGCCAGGTATCTCAATGGGCTAAGGCAAGGGATACAAGATGAGATCAGCATGATGGCTCCTGAGAGTATGCACAAATGTTTCCAATTGGCCTTAAGAGCAGAGGATAAGGCTAGGAGGAATGAATTCCATCAAAGGGGAAGAGGTGGAAGCAATAATAGAGGGTTCCAAAGAAGAAGAAGTAACTTTGGTAGGAGACAAAGCCCTAATAGACAAGAATATAATCAATCTATGGATAACAGTGGGGGCAATCAATTTAGGGGATCCTTTTAGAGAGGGGGATATAGAGGAAGAGGGCCTCCTAGGAGAAGATTTCAATCCCAAGGAAGATCCAATTTAGTCTTCACTGGCAGATGCTATAACTACAACCAAGTGGGTCACAAAATGGGCAAGTGTCCTAAAAAGACTTCCTCATCTTCAATGGGGGATAGAAGGAATCAATTGGTACAAGAGGATGACATACAAAGTGTTACTTCTCCCATCTCCAAGGTAGGGCCAGTATTGGATGGAGAGAGCTTGATGTTAAGGAGAACTTTGTTGAAAGTGCCTAGCACTATAGAGCCACCCCAAAGGAAAAACTTGTTCAAAACAACTTTTAGGTCTCATGGGAAGATTTGCAAAGTGATAGTGGACTCTGGATCCACTAAGAATATAGTATCCACAAATATTGTGGACAAATTGAAACTAAGGAGGATACCTCATACCACACCCTATAAGGTTTCATGGTTGAATAAGGGTCAACAAATAGTGGTGGATGAACAAACTTTGGTGAATTTTGAGATTGGAGAGTATAAGGAAAAATTCCTATGTGACATACTGCTTATGGATGCATGCCATCTACTCCTAGGACATCCATGGTAGTATGATGTCAAAGCAATACATGAAGGGGAAAGGAATAGTTATGTGATCACCAAGTAGGGGAAGAATTTTCAGATGGATCCTTTACCAAAACCTCATGAGGAGAAGCATGTGGGGACAAGTGTGATGTTATTAAGTGGGAAAGAGTTTCTAAAGCCCATGAAGAAGGAGAAAGGAGTCTGTTGTGCAGTAATGGTGAAACCAAAGGAGGAAACTAAGGAGAAAGTTAGTTTTCCACCGGTGATAAAAGCATTGTTGGAAAGATATCATGACATAGTAGACAATGGGTTTCCAAGTGCATTACCACCTATGAGGGATGTGATTCGTTAGATTGACCTCATTTCTGGTGCAAATTTTCCAAATAAAGCAGCTTATAAGATGACACCAAGTTAGAATGTAGAAATAGCAAAATAGATTCAAAATTTGTTGGATAAGGGGTTGATAAGGAAGAGTTTAAGACCATGTGTTGTGCCAATAGTACTTGCACCTAAGAAGGATGGAAAATGGAGGATGTATATGGACTCCAGAGCTATAAACAAGATCACAATCATAAATAGGTTCCCAATACCGCAGATAGAAGATTTGATAGACAATTTAGGAGGATCTTGCTACTTCTCAAAGGTGGATTTGAAATTAGGATATGATCAGATAAGAGTGAGGCCTGGTGATGAGTGGAAGATAGCCTTCAAGACCAATGAAGAGATGTATGAGTGGCTAGTAATGCCCTTTGGCCTAAGTAATGCACCTAGCACATTCATGAGGCTCATGAATGAAGTGCTAGCAGAGTTAATTGGTAAGTTTGTAATAGTTTACCTTGATGATATCTTGATCTTTAGCAGGTCCAAGGAGGAGCACATGAAGCATTTGGAGATGGTCTTAAGGAAGCTACATCAAGAGAATTTAATGATCAATCGAGAAAAGTGTGAGTTTCTCAAAACTGAACTAGTTTACCTTGGTTTTGTGGTTGCTAATGGGTGTATGAAGATGGACCCTGATAAAGTTAAGTCCATTTTGGAATGGCCTACACCTAGGTCCATAGGGGATTTTAGGAGTTTACATGGATTGGTCTCCTACTATAGGAAATTTGTGAGAAATTTCAGTTATGTGTGTGCCCCTATACTTAACACCATAAAAGGTGGAATCAAATGTAAGTTTGAATAGACTGTGGTAGAAAAACAAGGGTTTGAAATGCTAAAGAAAAGGATTGCAGAGCTACCTACTCTTAGGTTTCCTAACTTCAATCAACTCTTTTTGGTAGAGTGTGATGCTAGTAAGTTGGCTATTGGAGCAGTGCTAAGCTAAGAAGGACATCCTATGGCTTTCTTCTCTAAAAAGTTGAATGAGGCTAAACAAAAGTACTCCACCTATGATTTAGAGTTATATGCTATGGTTCAAGCCCTTGAGAAGTGGACACTACCTATTACCTATGGATTTTGTGGTCTACACTGATAACCATGCTCTAATTTTATTGAATGGGCTAGAAAACCTGAATCAGAGGCACTTGAAGTGGATAGAATCATTGCAGGCTTATACATTTGTCATAAAGCACAAGAAGGGGGTTAGCAACAAAGTTGCAGATGCTCTAAGTAGAAGAGTACTCACAATACAGGAGATACAATTGCAAAGTGTAGGGATGGATGTTTTGAAGGACCTCTATAAGGAGGACAAGGATTTCAGAGAAGCCTATGAAACATGTATGAAGTTTCATCAGGGTTTCAAAGTGGATTTTAGTGAGTTTGTGTTGTAGGAAGGCCTATTGTTTAAAGGTCACCTTATGTGTATTCCTCAATGCTCAATGAGGGAAAACATTGTGAAGGAGAAACACCAAGGTAGCTTGGGGGGTCATTTTGGAGTGGATAAGACTTTGGAGCAAGTGAATAGGCACTACTATTGGCCTAAGTTATAATTAGATGTGAGGGGATTTATAGAACAATGACATATTTTTTAGAGGGCAAAAGGACAAAGCAACAATTGTGGGTTATACCAACCCCTATCCATACCCCAAAGGCCTTGGGAGTGTCTTAGTATGGACTTTGTTTTGGGGTTACTAAAGACACCTAGGGGTCATGAAAGTGTATTTGTGGTGGTGGAATGTTTTAGCAAAATGACCCATTTCATTCCATGCAAGAAAAAAAATGATGCTTATCAAATTGTAGGTCTATTCTTTAGGGACTTTGTGAGGATCCATGGATTGCCACTGAATATTGTAAGTGACAGAGATAGTAAGTTTGTGGGTCACTTTTGGAGGACCCTATGGAAGATGCTTGGAACAAACTTGTCTTTCTCTTCAGCCTACCATCCATAATCAGATGGAAAAATGGAGGTAGTGAATAGGTCACTTGGGAATTTGTTAAGTTGTTTGACAAAACAACTTGGACAGTCATGGGATCACATCATTGGGCAGGAAGAATCTGCATATAATGACCCCATCAATAGGAGTACTAGTAGAAGTCCCTTTGAAATAGTATATGGGGTCAATCCTAGAGGGATATTGTAGCTAAGGGATCTCAGTTTGAAGGACAAGAGGAGTGCTTAAGGAGAGTCTTTTGCTGAACAAATGAAGGAGCTTCATGATCAAGTCAATAAGACTTTACAAAAGCAAGTGGAGAAGTACAAATCCAAATTTGATTAGACCAGAAGAGACTTGTAGTTTAAGGTTGGGGATCTAGTACTAGCCTATCTCAGGAAGGAAAGGCTACCCAAGGGTCAGCCTACTAAACTACTCATGAAGAAGATAGGGCTACTAAAATTTTTGCATAAGTATGGCAAGAATGCCTATGAAGTGGAGTTACCTACTTATTTGGGGATTTTACCCATCTTTAATGTTTGTGAGTTGTACCATTATAAGGGATCATCACTAGACATAGGTCAGTCTACACTTACAGATTTGGAGGATGATGATTGGGTGAAAGATCTACCTACCCCAAAGCCCTTGAAATTGGAAAGTGTCCTGGATTCTAAAGTGGTAAAGAAGAAAAGGAAAGGAAACTACAAGGAGTACCTCATCAAATGGAAGGGACTACCTAAATCTAACGCCACTTAGATGATAGAGATGGACATTCTGAAACATGGGGTCACCATTGAAGACCTCCTAACTCAAGGGAATTGAGTTATTTTTTCCAGGGGAGTATGGTGCAGGGCACCTCCCAATTTTATGTTTTAGTGTTTTTTAAGGTTGTTTTAGGTGTTTTGTGTGTGTGTTAGAATAATACCCAAGGGGTTGGATGCAATGATAGTTTAACTTCATGCTTGTAAGAGCCTTAGTGCTCATTAGGTGTTTTGGGTCATTTTGGCTTCAAATAGTGTAAATTTTTCCATTTTAGTGTAATATGGGTTAGAGGTGTGTTTTAGGACCCTACATATCCTATTTAGGGTCTTAGAAGTCAACATCAATCATCAAGTTGACAAACAAGGTCAAAATGCTCAAAACACAAAATGTTGCTAGCAACTTTGAAAGTTGCTCGAGCAACTTTTGCAAGAATTTGCAAAATGTAGTTAGAACTATTGTAACTACCCCATTCTTGGTATATGAGCATGGATTAAATTTTTTGAGAAGGTTAATGAGATTTTGGATTCAAACATTTACTTTTGACACCCCTGTACAGATGATTGTATCTACATTTCAGTAATTTACACTGTATCTTTGCTAGTGTATGGCTATATATGGATTGGCATAGGTGATAGGGATCCATGGAAGTGTAGTGTTTCTTTCCATTTTTCATGTTCATTAGATATTTTTATTTCAAGTTTTTTTAGTGTAAAGTTAGAGGATTTTATAGGTCACTGGTCCGATAGAGACAATACAATGCTACCTAGCTAGAAATGGATCTAACCTAAGAAACATCCTATGGAATTGACTAAAACCATTGGAGAAGTAGGGTTAGAGTCTATAGATAGGATTTTAGTTTCCTTTCTTATTGTTTCAATTTATTTCCTAGGCAAAAAGTGAAACCCTATGGCTGATTGGTGAATCCAGGTGAGCCAGGACAGGGAGAAGAAAGAATTTGATCGAGCGTCCATGAAATTTCGGGAAAGACTTAGTGGAATTTGTAGATGCACTAGATAGTCTCCTAAAAGGATTCAAAGGTGGAAGGAGTTGAATCAAATATTGGATACAATTTTAACAATTATTCATGCTAACTGGTCTAGAGGCCTAATTAATAGGCTATAATCTAGGGTCTGCAAGAGAATAGGGTTTTGGGTGCTTTTAGAGGTCAAGGTTTTGGATACTGACAATGTTGGGTGATGTATTGAATATTTTCAAGTTTTTTTTGGAGTCATTTGGGGATTTTGGGAGCATTTGGCCAAAATCGGTGGAAATAGACGTACTAGGAATTGAACAATTAGGCCTCCTAGGGAATTAATGACCAAATGGATTGGTAAAGAGCCTTGGAGTATTGGACTGAGTACAGAATGACCAATAATGGGTCAAGAAGTGTTTTAAGAGTCTTGGTGAATTTTTGGGAAGATCCTAGGCAGAGGATTGGCATTCTAGGTGGAGTACTAGTGGAGGAAACTAGGCTTTTGGTTAACTAGTTGGACTAGTTAAGCTTAGAAACCTTGAAGTCTTCTAAAAACCAAGTATAACTTGGAGGAGAAGTTGGTAGAGAGGGTCTTAGAGATCCTAATTGAAGGAAAACCCAACAAAGAACAACCATTGGATGGTTAGATTAGTCAAATAAGCACCTTGGAGTGAAGAAAAGCTCTAGATTGTCAAACCCTTTGCATCATCTCGCCATTGAATGAATGAAATGATACTGAATTCTACTTACCCTACTGCCAATGTTAATGCATATTTAGAAAGATTATCGACCACATTTGCCTTTTTACATGGGATATTTTGAAATTTTCAAAAAAGGATCTAATTCATCTTGAACGATTTTAATGTACTTTTGTAAATGTCATGCTTCAAAATAAACCCCACAATAATGGTATTATGATCAAAGAGTTGCCTTCTAGGTGTAATTTCTTGACATCTAATATTTCACCCATTTTAATTGCTTGTAATGTTTCCACCACCTCCGCTACATTGTTTGTTCCTAAAATTGGGTTTTCAAGGATCTTTGATACCTGCAATAACATCAAAATCTCAACCACAAAGAGATCTGTTAGGTAGTTAGTATTGCAAATATTGAAAGAGGAAGAAAATAAACAACATGCATAACCATTCAATCATGATAAAATCAATGCAAACCAAAAGTCATCCTTCATTGTTCTCCTTTTGTATGCAATTTGGTCTCTCAAAAATGAGTGTTTGATTTGCCAACATGAGAATTCAAAGCAATTATGGTTTGCAAATTAAGAGAATTAGCTCTCTATTTATAAGAATTTTTGGGGTTCCAATCAAGATTCCATGATTGGTGGGATTTATTTCATGTGATTGAATAGGTAAACTCAGAGTAAGTGGGAGTTAAACTCAATTGATTGTCTGCCAACAAAATAGATTAATCTATTAAGAGGATATATTGAAGAGTTGACTGAATTGATTCAAGATTTTAATTTATGAGGCAGGGTAGAAGACTAGATGGATTAAATAGATAATTGATTTTGTTGACCAATTAGGAGAGAGAATTATGGATTCAGGAAGTGTGATTGAGAAGTTAACTGAAACTCATAATTAGAAGGAGAAATATGATTTAATAAAAAAATATTATTTATTTGTACATGTGGGGATATATAAATAAATAATTACACATTTATTCATTTTTAGAGAAATAATTAGTTTAATTAATTAAATATTATTTATTTAATTATGAGAGGGAAATTTATTTAATTAGAATACATGCACACCCTAACTTCGTGGGTACATGTGGACCAAAAAACAAACAAAAATTGACTCTTCCACATGTATCATTGGGTCGTCATTATGAAAACATTAAAAATTTACAAATTGGAATAATTTTTCCATGTGTGCAACATGTCGGTGTCCAAGGTGTCCAAATCTGGCCATTTTGGTGCATTGACTGAAACATGTAGTAACCCACCTTGTCAATCTACCTGACTTGTTGCGTAAAACCATGATGATAGCCATGTGGCATTTAATAGGATGACCATAATTCAAACCAACTTGAGCACATTTTTGAGTTGTTTCCACCCAACACTCTTCCTTGCAGTGGCATTAATTATGTGTCCCTTCACCTTACTTCCATCTCAAGTCTCACAAATTTCAAGCACAAACTCCTTCAATGCTCCTAAATTCTCACCATTTGAGAAATTTTTTATTTCATTCTCTCCTATGAACTACTCCAATCTTTGACACATTTGATACGAGAACATGTTCACTAAAAACTAGAACTTGCTCTCTAGTAAACTAAAGTATGACCACCAAAATTATCCCTTTCAAAAAGTATTCGACAATGAAAACACTCCTAGTTATTAATGATTCTCTCAACATGTCATTTGTGTATCCTGATTTTGAGGTATACAATTAGAGTCTTCATTCGTGTAATGCCCCGCCAAGGAACCCTTGGAAACAATGGGTCAAATTTGCACTAATAAATTTTTTTTAATAAGATAAAACATCCATAACATAGTGCAATAACTAACCACAAGAATAAGCACTAAAACAATCAACGATACTCAAAGATCATGCACAAGTAGAAGATGAAAATGTCATAACCAAAGATTCCATGAAAAACCAACACTTAGCAAGAATTGAATGACATGTTCAAGTTTCCAAATGAGAATCATGTTGATGGAAACATGTTGATTCCTGAAATTTGGCTAAGTTTGAAATTATGTAGAATCTCCCAAAATCTAAAATCTTTACTACAACTCTGGATTCTAAAACCACTCTCAAACATCCTAAAAGTATTACATAAAATGTAACATAAAGTAGAAGAAAGGATGAATATGTAATTAAATTGGACTATGAATACATGAAAAACATCTAGGGGAAAAAGGGATCTAAATATGAAAATACATTTCTAACAAACCCTCGGGAAGGGCTCACTATTTCATATGAGCTAAAGTGTATGTGTTAAAACTTAATGCATATGTGCAAAAACATAGTGTATGTGCTATTTTGGGAGGAATATGTACTAAACTATTTGGCATATGCACAAAAATATTAGGCATATGCACAAAAATGTTAGACATTTGTACTAAACTATTAGGCATATGTGCAAAATTGCCCTGTAAGGTTCAAATTGGACTAAAATAGTCTAATTTGGGGTTTTCTTAATCCTATGATTGAGTAGGCTTTCTGAAACCAATGTACGATATAAGATACATTATTTTTCCACATTAAAGAGTATCAAATACACACAAATAGATGCAATACTCACTCAATTAACAATAAAATGTCAACATAAAGAAACTACACTATGAGCATAAGAATCAAATACGTGTGTAAAGATCAAGTGCATCTATAATAAACAAGAGAATAAAGATACATACAATCATGAGCTAGGTGAGAGTAAAGCATGGAGCACTCAATGATTGAAATCTCTATCTCCAGAAGTAGGCCATCACTTGTACACTGGTCCCCAGAAATGGTAAAGTGCAACACCACCCTGCAATGTGGAACCCTCAGGATTACCCCACCGTGCTCGTGGAGATAGTTGACGAGTTAATTTTTTGGTTCATAATTGGTCTATTTGTGCACCACTACTAGGACATTTTTTCATGACTACTAGGAAATTTATCAATAAGTACTAACAATTTTGAGTGCATGATTATTAGGGCATATTTTAATAGGCATCATATGACACTTTGAAATGACCATTTTTGACTCTTTGATGCTTAATGAATTTTGTAGGAAGCTTCATTAATACCCAAAAGCCAAAAAGTATTCTTTAAATAGCTAAGTCATATACAATTACAAAAAAAAATAATCAAAATTCAATGTATAATTTAGGCTCTATGAATGCACAAAGCTAGCTATAATGACTACCCGTACACTTCCCCTAATGTAATAAAAAGTTAAAATAACAACTTAAATCCAAATCCTTAAAATAACAATAGAAACCCACCAAATTCCCTACAAAAAGTTTCATTTCAAAATGGAAAAGCATGTAGCACAACCAATTTTCACCATTACGCTAGGGGAGGGATGCTAATACATGCACACCCTAACTTTGTGGGTACATGTAGACCCAAAAACAAACAAAAATTGCCTCTTCCACATGTATCATTGGGTTGTCATTATGAAAACATTCAAAAAATTACAAATTGGAATAATTTTTCCATGTGTGCAACACGTCAGTGTCCAAGGTGTCCAAATCTGGCAATTTTGGTGTATTGACAGAAATGTGTAGTGACCCACCCGGTCAATATACTTGAATTATTGTGTAAAACCACAATGATAGTCATGTGGCATTTAATCACCTGACCACAATTCAAACCAACTTGAGCACATTTTTGAGTTGTTTCCACCCAACACTCTTCCTTGCAGTGGCATTAACTGCGCGTCTATTCACCTTACTTCCACCTCAAGTCTCACAAATTTCAAGCACACACTCCTTTAATTCTCACCATTTGAGCAAAATTTAATTTCATTCTCTCCTACGACTACTCCAATCTTTGACACATTTTATATGAGAACATGTTCACTACAAAACTAGAACTTGTTCTCTAGTAAACTAAAGTATGACCACCACAATTAGCCCTTTCAAAAAGTATTCGACAATGAAAACACTCCTAGTTATTAATGATTCTCTCAACATGTCATTCGTGTATCTTGATTTTGAGGTATACAATTAGAGTCTTCACTCATGTAATGTCCCGCCAAGGAAACCTTGGAAAAAATGGGTAAAATATGTACTAATAAAAAATTATAATAAGATAAAACATCCATAACATAGTGCAATAACTAACCACAAGCATAAGCACTAAAAAAATCAATGATACTCAATGATCGTGCACAAGTAGAAGATGAAAACGCCATAACCAAATATTCCATGACAAACCAACACTTAACAATAATGGAAGGAGATGTTCAAGTTGCCAAATGAGAATCATGTTTATGGAAATATGTTGATTCCTGAAATTTGTCTAAGTTTGAAATTATGTAGAATCTCCCAAAATCTAAAATCATTACTATAACTTCTTAGTCTAAAACCACTCTCAAACATCCTAAAATTATTACATAAAATGTAACTTAAAGTAGAAGAAAGGAAGAATATGCAATGAAATTGGACTATGAATACATGGAAAACATCTAGGGGAAAAAGGGATCCACATATGAAATTACATTTCTAACAGACCCTCAGGAAGGGCTTACTATTTCATATGAGCTAAAGTGTATGTGCTAAAACTTAAGGAATATGTTCTAAAACATATGGTGTATGCACTATTTTGGGAAGAGTATGTGCTAAAATATTTGGCATATGCACAAAACTATTAGGCAAATTTACAAAATTATTACGAATATGCACTAAACTATTAGGCATATGCACAAAACTACCATGTAAGGTGCAAATTGGCCTAAAATAGTCTAAGATGGGGTTTTATCAATCCTACAATCGAGTAGGCTTTCTGATACAAATGTATGATATAAGATACATGCTTTCTCCACTTTAAGGAGTATCAAATACACACAAATCGAGGAAACACTCACTCGAGTAACAAAAAAACATCAACATAAGGAAACTACACTATGAGAATAAGCATCAAATATGTGTGTAAAGATCAATTGTATGTATAATCAAAAAGATCATAAATATACATAAAACCATGAGCTAGGTTATAGTAAAGCATGGAGCACTCAATGATCAAAATCTCTATCTCCATAAGTAGGCCATCACTTGTACACTGGTCCCCAACAGTGGTAAAGTACAACACCGCCCTACCATGTGGAACCCTCAAGCTTACCCCACTATGATCATGGAGATAGTAACCAAACCACAAACACAAGGTACACACCCACACACACCAAGAAATGAATAATGCTCACACCAATCAAATGTGTAGTCTCAAAGGATGATACATAGGTACAATGTAGTTACTCAGATGTAGATAAACAAGTACAACATGGAGAACACTTTACATGCACATACACAAAATGTAGATATAAAGTATAACATAGGGACATAGGGCCACTACTAAGAGATATCAAAGCTATAGTGTAGGTACTCAAGAATAGAGTGTCATCACACGACTCGTAAGAGCCTGTGCAGCTTTGAGAAATCCTTCTCTCATCAAGGAAGCTCTACTTTGTTAGTATACGTCTCTTGAAAAGAAGGTCTTTGATATGCCATCTCAACATCCATAGGTGATCATGGCAATGTTGGATGAACATGCGTAGATGTTTCATGGTTTTCCCAACTCACGTCTCTCAAACATACAACCATTATACAAAATCACTTATCTTATTATTGTGTTTTCCCATTTATTTTTAAGGTTATCACTTTTGTTAAGACCTCTACCAAGGGTTATTGTGGAACCACTTTTTGTCCCAGTCCTCCTTGGAGAGCTATTCCATCCAAATACCCAAACATTTGGCTCATCTTGTTCTACAACAAGGCACAAAGAAAAAGAAGAACAATGCAAGGAAAGACTCTCAAGGTCAAATCTATAAGAAACATGGTAAGCTCGATTGGTCTGAAACCAAGAGCATGGGTCAGTTGGACCCCAATATAGGAGCATATCTCAACTACATGCCTGGATGGGGTCTCAACACCCTACATCCTCATATCACATACGATCTCAACTCAAACATGAAATGTGCCAAAACAAAAGGCAAAGAAACAATAAATAAAGCAATAACAAAAGGATAACTCAACTCCCAAAATACCCAAGGCAAGAAATTGAGCAAATGTAAAAAGGGAAAAAGAACCAAATAAGTCCATTGACAATTTTGCAAAAGCATGGATTCCAAAAAAATTTGATTATCATCTCGTTGAAATACGAGAAAGAATCAACAAGCCACAAAATACACCAAATGCCAAATTTGGGCAAAAATTGACAAAGTACAAAATTAATATTTTTAACATGAAGTAGGTGAGTTTGGATCACGATATCAATTTCCTAGAATGTACCCAATCCATTTAAGCTCCACAATCATATCAAAAACTTGGATTAATACAATATTCCATAACTCAATCACCCCAAACATAGTTGTAGATAACATCTGGATGGCATGCAAAACAATGCACTCATGAAAAAGCCCAAAAATGAAACTTAAAATTTAGCCACAAAATTAAAACCCATCTTCCCTTAAGGCTCAAATAGACAAAAAATATAATAAAATCCAAAATTCAACATCGTGGGAGAAAATAGATGTTTATTTGAAAACAATAAACAATGGCAATGCAATAGGAATGAATAAAATATGAGAGGCCCTACCTCTTTCCAAGTTGTAGACACGAAAATGGGTAGAATAAAATAAACTCTCCACAGGAATGAAAATAGCTCCACAGTAAGAATAACAATGGCGACACAAATCCAATGAGCTACTACCCACAAAAATCAAAGGACCCAGTCACTCCTAACAAATAAAAATTGAATTTCTCCATAAGAGGTTTTGGTGCAAATTCCTCATTTCCCAAAATTAGAAGAATCTCAAATGAACTCAACTTCAAAATATAAAAGCACTTTTTCAAAAGGCATTTCCCAAATAAATAAACTCAATAAAATATTAAATCACTCAACTCTAAATTAAAACTCCCAAAAAGCATAGGGAATTAATTAATCAAATTCCCACAATTGAACTACACCTAAGGCACAATTTGTCAGCGATGAATAATCAACATTTCAATATATCAACCAATATATATTAAAATATAATATAATTGAGACTACTATTGAACACCTAAAATGCATAGAGAATCATTGGTTGAATACAATATGTATATGAAGCCCAGATTAATCCACACGTACCAGAGGTATAATATAATAATCACAGATACACTGTCCATATAGGGATGATATTGGCTCAATCATAAAAGGTCCATGAAACTATCTCTTGTTCCATTGTCAGGGATAAAGACACGCTCAAACCAACAAGTTAAGTGGAGACGATGTCTTGTACCTATTCACTAAAACACATAAACATCAAGTGTAGCTTTTCATAATATAAATAAATGAAAGCACAATCATATAATGATCAAACAATGAAGGATAATGAGACATTGTGGACCTCACAAAGGAGTAACTATGACTTTTTCTCACTTCGCACAACAACATTAGGCATAATCCATAAACAATTATATGAGCATATTAGTGAACATCATCTCATCTAAATTAAACATTGCATTTAAATATAATGCATTAAATAATCATTTACAACAATATGAACATATATTAATGAGAGATAACAACTAAATTACCCAACAATGTATAAGGCACACTAACCCATATATCATCACTTGGATATAATCAAACTGTAAACAATAGTGTAATCTAGAATTTAATCCAACCAAGGTAGTGGTAACAAAAATAAACTATTGTAGTCAAATGCATCATATAATGCAACCAATAGATCACATCACATAGATAATCACAAAGAAACCACATCATGATACTATATAGCGATCCCCGATCTAGATAACACTAAAACATGGTAAATAATCATAGTCTAGTAATCCACTTTCACATACTCTAGTGAAACCATCAAATCATAACATTAATCTTAGAATGAACACAAGAATATAATGAATTAGGTGCAAGTCAAAATGCTAATATAAAATCATAACATGGGAATAATCACTAAATCACATAATGGGTCAAGCTTAGATCAAATCACCAAGAACATAGTGAGACCTCAAAACTCAAAATAAAGGCCTCATAAGGTCTAGCATAATGAATCAAGTATACAACTAGTCACAACTCAATGGCTCTCATAACCAGGTATAAGGGCATAACAAATTGCCAAATCAATTGCAAAAGTTAGATCACTCTGTAGGTTTAAACCTCTCACGGGACCAATCCAAGCCCTACAATACAAGCATATATCCAACCAAGCATATCGTGTACTCCACCAATAAAATATAGAAAAATGAAAACATCCTAGGCCAAAAAAGGCATCAAAAGGAATCTTATCCATCAGGATGACATGTAGAAAGAAAATGAGAGAGACACTACAATTCACTGGCTTTTTTTTTGCATGGTTTGGTTCGAAACTGAAAGCATTTCTCCATTGATTTCTCAGATTTTCATCTTTTAGGATTGCGAAAGAGGGTTCCAAGCCAAGATATACATGACAAGTGTTGTGCATTTAGATGCTAAATCTTCAACCTATATGTGGTTTAATCCTCACTAAGGCCTTCCATTTTCCATTTTGGGCATGATCTTAGTGGGCATTTAAATTATTTTCTTCTTATATCTTCATTTTAAGTTACCTTTAACTGAAACATGTCTACATTTGTGGGCTCTTATTGAATGCAACCCAAGAAAGGATTATTCCTCATTAAGGCCTTACATTATCCCTTTTTTTTGTAATTCTAGTTTTGTTTACAAAAAATTATACATTTTGGCTTTATCTATAACTCTAATGTGGTCTACATTTCTGTGTTCTTTTTTTTTTTGCTAGCTAAGAGGTCGTAGCCAGTAAATTTTATTAATGATAACAAAAAATTACAAAATTACACACCCATTTAATGTGGGCACTGATAGGAAAGAATGGAGGAAATAAAACCTTTCGTCTCGCCCAGATCTTATTCAAGATCAGTATGCAAAGTACAATTTAGAAGTTACAAAGCCAGTTTCAGACATATAGGTTGGTGATACAAAGACACTACATAGCTTACAATACAACTTTAGCTATTAGTTTTATCATAAAATGCATGATCCTTTTACACATAGGAGTTACAAATGCATTCCTATAAAATTAGTTGAAGAATACATCCTTAGAGTTTCCAATAACATGGACCTTTCCCTAGTATTTCCTCATTACTCTGTCCATTCATGTGAACAAAAAAAAGCTTCGTCTCCTTTTGCAGGTTATCATAAAGGATAATACATATACCATCATAATCCTTAAAACATCAAGAACAACATAATCCCCAACATATCTTAAATCTATCTCATAAGAGGGAATATTCAAAATTTCTAAGATCATAGTTAAAAATAAGATTGAAGCTATATACACCTTACTTCCTTCAAACCATAATCGCATTAGTAAATAACATATGAGAGGAAATGAAAAAATAACCATAGTATTGTCCACCAAATATAAATAACCTATTGTCCTAAAAACCATTATACCAAACCCCTTAATTAGACATAAGGAATCATCTTGGGATACATACAAATTCAATAAAACATCATGCATATAACAAGAATTGCCAAAAGAACAATGTTGGCGCACAGACATAAGGGAAGAAGAAATGAATAGCAATGGCGACACAATTCTAATGAGCCGCTACCCACAAAAATTAGAGGACCCAGTCACTCCCAATAAATAAAAATCAAATTTCTCCATAAGACGTTTTGGTGCAAATTCCTCATTTCCCAAAATTAGAAGAATGTAAAATGAACTCAACTTCAAAATATAAAATAACTTTTTCAAAAGGAATTTCCCAAATAAATAAACTCAATAAAATATTAAATCACTCAACTCTAAATTAAAACTCCCAAAAAGCATAGGGAATTAATTAATCAAATTCCCACAATTAAACTACACCTAAGGCACAATTTGTCACCGATGAATAATCAACATTTAAATATATCAACTAGTATATATTAAAATATAATATAACTGAGACTACTATTGAACACCTAAAATGCACAAATAATCATTGGTTGAATACAATATGTATATGAAGCCCAGATTAATCCACACGTACCAGAGGTATAATATAATAATCACAGATACACTGTCCATATAGGGATGATATTGGCTCAATCATAAAAGGTCCATGAAACTATCTCTTGTTCCATTGTCAGGGATAAAGACACGCTCAAACCAACAAGTTAAGTGGAGACGATGTCTTGTACCTATTCACTAAAACACATAAACATCAAGTGTAGCTTTTCATAATATAAATAAATGAAAGCACAATCATATAATGATCAAACAATGAAGGATAATGAGACATTGTGGACCTCACAAAGGAGTAACTATGACTTTTTCTCACTTCGCACAACAACATTAGGCATAATCCATAAACAATTATATGAGCATATTAGTGAACATCATCTCATCTAAATTAAACATTGCATTTAAATATAATGCATTAAATAATCATTTACAACAATATGAACATATATTAATGAGAGATAACAACTAAATTACCCAACAATGTATAAGGCACACTAACCCATATATCATCACTTGGATATAATCAAACTGTAAACAATAGTGTAATCTAGAATTTAATCCAACCAAGGTAGTGGTAACAAAAATAAACTATTGTAGTCAAATGCATCATATAATGCAACCAATAGATCACATCACATAGATAATCACAAAGAAACCACATCATGATACTATATAGCGATCCCCGATCTAGATAACACTAAAACATGGTAAATAATCATAGTCTAGTAATCCACTTTCACATACTCTAGTGAAACCATCAAATCATAACATTAATCTTAGAATGAACACAAGAATATAATGAATTAGGTGCAAGTCAAAATGCTAATATAAAATCATAACATGGGAATAATCACTAAATCACATAATGGGTCAAGCTTAGATCAAATCACCAAGAACATAGTGAGACCTCAAAACTCAAAATAAAGGCCTCATAAGGTCTAGCATAATGAATCAAGTATACAACTAGTCACGACTCAATGGCTCTCATAACCAAGTATAAGGGCATAACAAATTTCCAAATCAATTGCAAAATTTAGATCACTCTATAGGTTTAAACCTCTTACGGGACCAATCCAAGCCCTACAATACAAGCATATATCCAACCAAGCATATCGTGTACTCCACCAATAAAATATAGAAACATGACAACATCCTAGGCCAAACAAGGCATCAAAAGGAATCTCATCCATTAGGATGGCATGTAGAAAGAAAATGAGAGAGACACTACAATTCACTGGATTTTTTTTTTGCATGGTTTGGTTCGAAACTGAAAGCATTTCTCCATTGATTCCTTAGATTTTCATCTTTTAGGATTGTGAAAGAGGGTTCCAAGCCAAGATATACAGGAAAAGTGTTGTGCACTTAGATGCCAAATCTTCAACCTATGTGTGGATTAATCCTCACTAAGGCCTTCCATTTTCCATTTTTGGCATGATCTTAGTGGGCATTTAAATTGTTTTCTTCTTATATCTTCATTTTAAGTTACCTTTAACTGAAACATGTCTACATTTGTGGGTTCTTATTGAATGCAACCCAGGCAAGGATTATTCCTCATGAAGGCCTTACATTATCCCTTTTTTTTGTAATTCTAGTTTTGTTTACAAAAATTTATACATTTTGGCTTTATCTATAACTCTAATGTGGTCTACATTTGTGTGTTCTTCTATTTTTTTCTAGCTAAGAGGTCGTAGCCAGTAAATTTTATTAATGATAACAAAAAATTAAAAAATTATACATCCATTCAATGTGGGCACTGATAGGAAAGAATGGAGGAAATAAAACCTTTGGTCTTGCCCAGATCTTATTCAAGATCAGTATGCAAAGTACAATTTACAAGTTACAAATCTAGTTTCAGACATATGGGTTGGTGATATAAAGACACCACAGAGCTTACAATACAACTTCAGCTGTTATTTTTATCATAAAATGAATGCTCCTTTTACACATAGGAGTTACAAATGCATTCCTATAAAATTAGCTGAAGAATACATCCTTAGAGTTTCCAAGAACATGGACCTTTCCCTAGTATTTCCTCATTACTGTGTCCATTCGTGTGAACAAAAAAAAGCTTCATCTCCTTTTGCAAGTTATCATAAAGGATAATACATATACCATCATAATCCTTAAAACATCAAGAACAACATAATCCCCAATATATCTTAAATCTATCTCATAAGAGGGAGTATTCAAAATTTCTAAGATCATAGTTTAAAATAATATTGAAGCTATATACACGTTACTTCCTTCAAACCATAATCACATTAGTAAATAACATATGAGAGGAAATGAAAAAATAACCACAGTATTGTCCACCAAATAGAAATAAACCTACTATCCTAAAAATCGTTATACCAAACCCCTTAATTAGACATAAGGAATCATCCTGGGATACATACGAATTCAATAAAACATCATGCATATAGAAAGAATCTCCAAAAGAACAATGTTGGCGCACATACATAAGGGAAGCAGAAACGAAAGAAACAAAATGAAACCTCCTAAAAAGATAGAACTACACTCCAAAATAAAGAAAAACAACAAGGATATATATATA
>MU223106.1:1144357-1171462 GCA_018584345.1 Thuja plicata | reverse complement strand
ATATATATGTATGTATGTATATATATGTATATATATGTGTATATATCTATATATGTATATATCTATATATGTATATATATATATACATATATATATATATGTATATGTATATGTATATATATATATATACATATATATACATACATATATATAATATGCATATATATACATACATATATATACACATATATACACACACACACACATATATATATATACACACACACACACACATATATATATATGTATATATGTCTAGATATATACATGTATATCAATATATATATATATGTAAATCTACATATTGGAAACATTATATATATATATATATATACACACACATATAGGAGACAAAAATAAAAATCTAGAAACACACAAGACAAATAGGAAGCAAGAAAGGCCTATACAACAAATGGAGGAGAGCAAATAGAAGAATCAGAGCAAAGCCAAATCCAAAAAAAGGAAGACCCCTACTAATAGCCAATCCTAACTCCATCAGCCCCCTGATTTTCCTAAGCATGAGCAACACCGTTACCCTCTCGATAAATATGGTTAATGGTAAAGTGTTTAAAAAATTTAAGGATTTCCTTCATTCTTGTTACAAGACCATTTAGGATTCAGTTCAGAGTTTTTCCACTTCTTATAGATTAATTGTTAAAGCCTAATCACCTTCAATTTCAAGGTTCTCAATGTTTAGATCCTTACATAAAAGAAAACCCTCAATTAAGGAAGAGAATTCTGCATAGTTGTTAGATGTCACTCCAATGGGTTTATCCATGCTTGCTATTGCCTTCCCTTCCCAATCATGAATACAACATATGATCCCTACTACCCCATGGTTACCCCTAGAAGCTCCATTGAAATTAAGTTTAAACCACCCTATTTGAGGAGCCTTCCAAGCACAAGATTTCCTTTTCTCCTTAGTGTCACCATCCATATGACCAATAAAGGGGGGAATTTTCAAACTATTCCATCTATTTCTGATGTTGTCATCCCAGACAGAAAAAAATATTATCTTTTCAACCATTCATATTCATGTTATTGGCCACCTCAACTATACAAGCCTCAATTTTATTTTTCAACTAGTCTATGTCCATACCCACACCTTTAAATATTCTTCTATTACGTTCCTTCCATATCTCCTAAATAAGAAGAGAGGGTGCAATTCCCCACAAGTTATTATAAAGGTCATTTCTTCTCCTTCCAGGCCAACTCTAAAAGAGGCTTAAAATATTATTAGGAAGGACTGACTTCCAACCAAGTTTGTTCATGAGACAGTGCCATCAATTGTTTGTGAATTCACATCTGAAGAGAATGTGATCCACTGATTCTTCACATTTTTTACACATAACACACAATGCAAGGGGCCTTGATAGCCCGTTTTAAGAAACCATTTCATTGTGAGAATCCTTTTTTGTAGAGTATCCCAAGAAAACATCCCAACTTTAGGAAGGCAATTCTTATTCCAAAATAAATCAATTGGTAGGTTTGTTTTATCATGTTGTTTCTTGTTGGAAAGAAGGGAATATCCATCCTTAGTATTATATTCACCATTTTTACCAAAATCCCAGACAACTCTATCCTCAACCAATCAAGGGGTAATTTTTTGTCTTTCAAAGTGTTCATCAATCTAGAAAGAATTCCCTAGGCACATTGGAACCCTCCAAGGATTTCCATTTCCAACCTAGAGCAAGGTTGCTACTAGGAAACTCAATATATTCCTTAACATAAATGCCTTTGTTGTTCTTGAGGGTATCAATAGCTTTATTATCATTCAAAATAGTGTTAAGAGCCTTGAAGCCTCCCCAAGGGTCTTCCCAAAAAAGAGCTTTGTCCCTGTTAGAATATTTAATCTTTCCTTGGTTGTATTTATTTAATTTAGGATAAATTAAGTTATCCTACATTTATTTAATTAGGGGATTCCTATGGAATTCCTACATGTATTTTTTCCTCTAGTCCAAGTGTGAGGACATGTCATTTCTTGTAATCCCTTTATTAAGGAAAATAGTTTATCCTCCTTAAGAGGATGTTTACACTTTGCACACACTTATTATGAATTTTGGCATTCATATATTGGTGAGTTACTTAGTAACTCCTCTCCTCATCTCTATTTAAGAGATGATCCTCTCTCTTATTTCTACTCTATGAAGTTATTGTAAATGAGCCTCTCTCTCTCTCTCTCTCTCTCTCTCTCTCTCTCTCTCTCTCTCTCTTCCAAGGGATTTTTCTTTTCCTTTCCCCTTTCAAAAATTATTTTCTCCTCATATTGGCTCTTTTGGTGTATGCTCCTAGTTTACGCATTTCTCATGGTAACAATCTTCTCTCCAAATAACTCTCTTGGATTATTGTTTATTATTTTCTCTTCATTTTTACTTTCATGGTATCAGAGCTTTGGTTACTAATCCTTATTTGAGTGAAAGTTTTTGAAGGTTACCATTTTGTGGACCACACCTTGTTTTGTAGACTCTTTTTGAAGGAGAGAAGCATGTTTCATTTCTTAACTCATTTGTTCTTGCAGGTCTTTCTAACATCTAATTTTTATTTCTAACCCTCTTTGGAAGGCTTTTCGCCAGAGAGTTTACTGCATTTCTTTCAATTTGTTTTATAAAAAAACTCTTAACCTCTATCGGAAAACCGCAAGGTTAAAGTTTTTTTTGTTGTCTAACATTTCATTTGTAGGTTTTCTTCCATTTCTGTGCAATTTTATTAATAAAATCTATATATCTCTCATAGTTTTTTGTAGGTTTACATTCATCTGTATTTCATAGTTCATCGACAGGCTTATCTTAATTAGACATTGTTTATATCTTTGTTCTTAAATCTCCTTTTATAAACACATATTTGTATTCTGTCTATTATAACTGATATATCTATGTTCTTTGTTCTGCATAATTTAACATATTCTTGTTTAACAATGGTTGAGGCATCAACATTTTCATTTCTTTGTTCACCTAACTTGTCAGCATATTGTATGATCAAAATTTTCACTGATATTGTTTATTTTTTATAGCATATCCCTCTACCCTTCTACTTTTGATTGTGGCTTATATTCACATTTAGGTTGTAACATATTTGATTCTCAACCTTATCTCTAATCACTTCGAACCTTTCGAATGCAGTATTAAAAGTTGATCTCCTTCGTTGTCTTCATACACTCCTCCACGCTCCATTCTCCATCATTATCCTTATCCTTGGCCACATATTCATTGTTGCCAACGAGTCTACATGGTCAATGACCTAGAGAATTATTAGTATAAGAGTCACTTTGATGTTCCTCTTTTACCCTTTGTCAAAATTTGTTAGTGGACCATTTCAGCTTTTCCTCCTTCACCGCTGCTCCAAACTGCCAAACATGACCAAACACATTAGTCCTCCAATCAATAATAATCTCTACCCTTATCTGATTGCCATCATTGCCTATCTAACTAGAATCCCAATATTTTTTGAACACTTCCCTTGTCTGCTCCAACTGCTCTATATGCTTTGTCATATACTATTCCCAGCTCTGTAATATTTGTTTCCACCAGCTCTGCCTTATTCTCTCCACAACATAATCATTTTTTAAAAATTAGTTTGGACATTTTTTTAAAAATTAGATTGACTTCTTTCACTATCGTTTAAATAAATTGGCTTTTAAAGTAGTTTAATTACATTGTTATCTTACTTAGTTCAAATCAATTATTTCTCATATAGTTTGTATAATAGTTGTTTAAATAAACTTTATATAGTTTTTAATATGTTTTAATAATATCATTTCAATAGTACACAAATTCTAATTTTATTTTTATATTTTAAATCTAAGATTTAACAAAAAATAATTATTATTTAAACGCTTATTTACAATATTCAAAACATTATTAACATTGTGTTAAATTCATTTTTATGATTCTTTGGCATTTATTTATCATTGTTCTAACATGTTTTTTATTATTATAAAGTTTATCTCCATTATTTCTACATTATTGTACAATCATGTCTACATTAATTCCAGAGATTAAATTAAACATTACTAATTAGCATGCCTGGAAAACACATATTTTCTTCAGTTTTCATTTCAAACATATGCTCGATGTTGCTGTGAATGCTACTTTTGTTCCTTATGCCACTGCACCTCAAGCTGACATTGATGCTTGCAATGTTAAAAATTAGGAAGCACTTGGCCTTATTGGAATTTCTCTTAGTCCAGAATTATATATTTTAATATCTAACTGTACTACAAAACATGCAACATGGGACATTTTGAAAAACACCTACGATAGTCCTAATGAATCCAGAAAAATTCAACTCTAAGATAAATTGGAGGATCTCAAGTATACCAATTTTGAATCTATGGATGATGTTTTGCTCAAATTTGATTCCGTTAAAACCCAATTGCATGGTTTAGGAGTAACTTTAACTGATATTCGTTTAGTTCATATTTTTTTAAAGAAATGTCTTCCTAGGTAATTTCAACAGTTTATTACTAATGTGCATTCTCAACTTGCTATTCCTAGTTTAGCTACTCAATTGAATTATATCATTTTCAACATTTATTGCCTCAAGAGGAAGCAAAATTGATTCAATTTGGTACTCTTAAGTCTAATGAACATGCGTTTATGTCTAAAAATCAAAATCAAAATAATTTTAGATCAAATAATAATAATAGTCATAGGACCATTCCAATAATAAATTCAATTTTACGCCTTATCATTAAAATAATAATAATCATAACAATCATCATAATAATAATCATAATCAAAAGAATAGTCCTAATAAAAAACCCCAGTACTTATTACGGGAAAGATGGTCATTTGACTCATAATTGTTTTAAAAAACAAAATGATAAGAAGCCTATGAATCAAAATAATCAAAAGTCTCATTATAAGAATAATAATGGTAATCAATCTCGTCATGATTTTACTATTAGTTATAATGTTTCTAACCCTTTAAAATGGATTATTGATAGTGGTGCATCTCAACATGTTACATTTCATAGAGAAGTTTTTGATTCTTTGCATCCTGATACTTCCAGTATTCCTATTCAATTAGCAAACAATCATAGTTGCAAAGTTGAAGGTTTTGGTGATGTTATTGTTTGTAATAGAAAATTGCATGATGTTCTTTATGTTCCTGACTTGAAATCTAATCTTCTTTCAGTTGCTAAATTATGTCGAGATTATAAGCATGAATTTCATAAGGGCATGTGCCATGTTATTAATCCTAAAACTGATAAAGTTGTTGCTATTGCCAAAATGGATAATGACAACTTATTTAAATTTTATGAGTTTTCCACTTCAAGATATTCATTGCATGCTAATATTAATTTTAATGTATGGAATGAAATGCTTGGTCATTTAAATTTTTATTATATCACTTTGATGTAAAAATAAAATATGGTTGATGGATTTCGTAATATTATTCCTTCCAAAATTATATGCACTAGTTGCATGCGTGGTAAGATGCATAGGGAGCCATTTCCACATGGTCAATCTTGGAGGGAACATCATAAGTTGCACCTCATTCACAGTGACCTATTGGGACCCATGGAGAATAAATCCATCTGAGGCTGAAGGTATGCATTTACTTTTGTTGACAATTTTTCACATAAGACTTGGATCTATTTCTTGCATAGTAAAGATCAAGTTCTTGATATATTTGCTGAATTTCATATGTTTGTTGAAAGGCAATCTGGTTTTAAGATTAAAATTCTTAGAACTGACAATGGGAAGGAATATTTTAATAATTTTTTCCGTTCATATTTTAAATCCTTTGGTATAAAACATGAGCTTACCATTCCTTATACACCACAATAAAATGGTGTGGCGGAAAGGAAGCATAGAACTATTGTGGAAATGGCTAGATGTTTGTTACATTCTAAAAATATGGATAATAATTTTTGGGCTAAAGCAATGGCTTGTGCTACTTATCTCATTAATAGGACTCCTATTGAAGCTTTAAAGGATAAAAATCTTGAAGAATCTTTAAATGATAAAAATCCTGAAGAAGCTTGGTTTGATAGGAAGCCAAATTTGGCAAATTTAAGGATTTTTGTTTCAATTGCTAATGTGCACACACCTAAACAAAAGAGGCACAAATTAGATGCTAAATCTTCACCTTATATTTTTTTGTGTATGATGAAAAAACTAAAGGATTTAGATTTTTTAATCATTCTACTAACAAAGTTCAAGTTGCAATAGATGTTTGTATTGCAGAAAATGGAGTACATGATTGTTCTAAAGTGCAAGATGTTGAATTTAGTGGAAGTAAAACTGTGGTAGCGGAGCACCAAAATCCTTCTCTAAACCCTACTCCTCATGCATCTATTTCTATTCCTTATAGTGATAGTGATGATGATAATACTAGTTCTAATCCTAATGATTCTTCTTCTAGTGATGAGTCCATTACTTCTAAGAGACAGCCTATTTGGTTTAAAAATTTACTTTATGAAAGTGATGATAAAATAACTAGAATGAGTGTACTTAAACCTAGGAGATTTAATTATTGAAATTATTCTGTGATGTCTTCTATTATGACTACTAACGATCTTATCACATTTGAACAAGCTAAAATACAGCCTCATTGGCAAAGAGTTATGAAAGAAGAATATGATACTTTGATTTCTAATAACGTTTGGGATTTAGTTAGTATACATCAAGGTAAGAATTTGGTTTCATGCATGCAAATGGTTATAAAAAAAAAAAATTAAATACCAATAATGAAATTATTAAGTTTAAATCTAGACTTTTTGCTAGATGCTTTTCTTAAATTGAAGGTTTAGATTATACTGAGACATTTGATCATGTTGCTAAAATGCGTACTATTAAACTTGTTCTTTCTTTAGCTTCTAAAATTATTTGGTCTATTCACCAAATGGATGTTAAAAGTGTTTTTCTTAATGGTGACTTACATGAGGAAATTTATATGGCTCAACCTCCCAATTTTATTAAAGAAGGTAATGAACGTTTAGTTTGCAAATTAAAGAAATATATCTATGGATTAAAACAATCTCCAAGGGAATGGTATTCAAAGATTAATGCTTTCTTTATTTCTCAAGGTTTTATTAGAAGTAAAAATGATCCTAATCTATACATCAAACATAATAAATATGACATTGTTATTATCATTCTATATATAGATGATTTGATTCTTACTTCAAGTTAAAATTCTTTAATTTCTAATATTAAATTTCAACAAAATAAAAAATTTCAAATGACTGATTTAGGGATTTTACATTATTTCTTAGGAATGCAAATTCGACAAACCCCTAAGGGTATTTTATTATATCAAATCAAATATGCCCATAATATTTTTAGAAAAAATTAAGATGAATGATGTTGTTCATGTTTCTATTCTATGTGAATTAAGAACTAAGTTAATGATTGATATGAAAACTCCTTTAGTTGATGCTACTTTGTATAGACAACTAGTTGGAAGTTTAAATTATCTAACCCTTACTAGACCTGATATTTCTTATAGTGTAGGTTTAGTTTCTAGATTTATGTCTAAACCTCAACAAACACATTTCAAAGTTGCAAAAAGTATTTTAAGGTACATTAAAGGCACTATTGATGTTGGTTAATTTATGATACAAATTCTGATTTTACTTTAAAAGGTTTTACTGATTTTTATCTAAGAGGAGATCCCAGTGATGGGCAATCTACTTGTGGATATTGCTTATTTGTTGGTTCAGACGCCATTTCTTGGAAAATTGAAAAGGAACATTCTATTTCTCTATGTTCTACTGAAGTTGAATATAAAGGATGTACTAATTATTCTGAAGAAGCTTTATGGATTAGAAAACTACTTGAAGACTTGGGTCTACCTCAACAAGATACTACACTTTTGTATTGTGAAAGCCAAAGTGTCATTACCTTAGCAAAGAATCCTATTTTTCATGAAAGGACAAAGAATATTGCTCTGCAACATCACTTAATTAGAGAACAAGTTGAAAACATGCAAGTGTCTATCATTTATTGCAAGGGGGAAGATCAAGTTGCACATATTTTGACAAACCCTATTTATAAATAGAAATCTCATTTTAATTGTAAAAATTTGGGTTTGATACCCATTGATTTAAACTCCCCAAGTAAAGCTTAAGGGGGGGTGTTAGAATATTTAATCTTTCCTTGGTTTTCTTTCTTTAATTTATAATAAACCTAGGTATCCTAGAGTTATTAAATTAGGAGATTCCTATGGAATCCCTACATGTATTTTTTTTCCTCTAGTCCACTTGGGAGGACATGTCCTTTCTTATAATTCCTTTATTAAGGAAAATATTTTATCCTCCTTAAAATAATGTTTCCACTTTGCACACACCTATTATGAATGTTTGCATTTATAGATTGGTGAGTTAATTAGTAACTCCTCTCTCTCTCTCTCTCTCTCTCTCTCTCTCTCTTAATTCACAAGGGGTTTTTATTTTCTTTTCACCTTTCAAAACTTCTTGTCTCCTTCTCTTGGCTATTTTTATGTATGATCTTATTTTATTCATTTATCATGGTAACAATCTTCTCTCCAAATAGCTCTCTTGGATTATTGTTTATTTTCTTGATCTTGATTTTCCTTTCACTCCCCATTTCTAATATGTCATGTAACCCCCTCCAAGATAACATTTCTGCATTCTTTGATAAAATTTCACACTCTTGAACCCTTAGGAGGAGACTTGTACCTAAAGATGCTCATAGGATCATTCCCATCTAGATACTTATGCCTTATAATTTTCACCCATTTTAGATTTGGCTCCTCGTACATTTTCCAGACCAATTTAGCCCCCAACACAATGTTTTGAAGCTTAATATCTTTAAGGTTGATACCCCCTTCATCCTTAGGGTGGAAAATCTTATTCTTCACACTTAAAGCCATCCTATCCTTTTCATTTGAACCTTGCCAAAAGAAAGTCCTCAATTTCTTAGTCAACAGTTTCTTAATGCATATCAGAAGACTAAATCAAGTCATTTGATAAATAGGTATTACTGAGAGAACCAATTTAATCATAGCAACCTTTCTAGCTAAGGATAACTATTTCCCTTTCTAGGACTTCACATGTTTTCCCAGGTTAGCCATAATGTTATACCAAAGATTGGCAGACATGTTACCTTTATCTAGAGGGAGCCCTAGATATTTACATGAAACTTACCCTTTCCTAAAGTCCAGTATCATACATATCAAGGTTTCAGTAGCCAAATCTGTATTGAAGAAGAACATTTCTAATTTCTCTTTATTAATATATTGTCCAAAGGCATCATAGTATGCATCTAATATTTTTTATTTTATTTTTAGCTTCATTGACACAAGCTTCACCATATAGCATAGTATCATTCGTAAATTTTTGGTGAGTAACTTAATCTAACTCCCCAGTCATCTTAACACCCTTCAGATCCCCTTGTACCCTAGTATTGTACATAGATATACCCAAATCCTCCACCATAATGATAGAGAGAAAGGGGGATAAAGGATCCCCATGATGGAGGCCCCTAGAGATGTTAAAGAAACCTTCAGGGGAACCGTTAACTCAAATGGACATCTTAGGGAAAGAAATAATTTCAAAAATAAAATTAATCCATTGTTTATAAAACCCAAAAGCCTCCAAAAATTTGCACAATAATATCCAGTCCACTTTTTTGTAATCTTTTTTAATGTCTAGTTTGATAAGCATGCTCGGTTCACACTTCAGTTGAGTTGAGTTAATAGCCTCTTTGGATATGATTACATCATCTAAGATTGACCTTCCAAGAACAAAACTAATTTGTTCATCCATAATTAAATCTAGGATAATTTTTTAACTGCGTTATCCAAGGTCTTTGTGAGAATCTATAGATAGTATTACATAATGATATCGCCCTAAAGTCCTCAAAAGATCTTGTATTAGACTTATTAGTAATTAAATCAATGAAGGTGTTATTTATCTCCTTAAGAATTTGACCTTAGTTCCTAATACTCTCCAAAACTTATGTCACTTCATCTCTTAGGAAGGACCAACATTTTTTATAAAAGAGAGTGGGGAGCCCATCAAGACCAGGTGCTTTGTCCAGATTTAGATTTTTAAGTGAGGCGTCAACTTCAGCTTTGGTAAATTTTACATTTAACATATTATTTTGATCTTCCATAATAATATGTGGAATGTGTTCTAATATATCATTATGAGATTTCCACCTAGACCCCTCCTTGTTGTTAATAATGTCTTCATAGTACATAATGACTTTCGTGGATATATCATCAGGGTCCTCAATAATTTCATCATTAGGTTTGATGATTTTAGTAATCTTGTTAATATTTCTCCTACCTTTAGGGTTGATATGAAAGAAATTTGTATTCTTATCACCCTCAGCAAGCCATGTTTCCCTAGATTTTTGGTGCCAAAATATCTCTTCTTTTGCCAAGATATCCTCATATTACTTGATTAATTTATTTTCCTTAACATAGGATTCCTGATTCATACCTTTCGCAAGTACTCTTACATTAAGTTCCTCAATATCCTTCTCCAAATCCTCCTTAGCTTCAAAAATACTAGTAAAATTATCTTTACTCTATTAGATCAACTTCCTCTTGATATAATTTAATTTAGACATAAAGATAAAGGCTTTTGAGCCTTCAAAATGAACATCATTCCACTAATTTTCAATAGTCCCAAGAATACTCTCATCCCTTAGCCACATATTTTCAAACTTGAAGGGACATCTTTTTGGTTGTTTTTCTTCCTCAATAACCAGTTGAACTAGATAGTGATAAGACCCTGACGTTGAAAGGATTTTCAAGTTGAAACTAAAGTCAAAGTTTTCCTAGTTACCTATAAAAAATAATCTATCCAATTTTTTAGCCACATAACTTGGACCAGTCCTTCTATTGGACCAAGTATAATTACTATTCTCCAAAATGATTTCCATACACACATTTTGTTGGACCCACTCTCTAAATTCTATGGTTGTTTGGGATTCCTTGGTGACCCCCATAACTTTATCTTTAACGCTCAAAATTGCATTGAAATCCCCACCTAGAAAAATATTCTCATGTTGGAAGTCTGCTAAAAGGCTATTTAATTATGCCCATACCTCCCTTTTTTCATGAAGGAATTTAGGTCTATAAATTTTAATAAGTGGGAAGCTTAATTTGCTTCTAATATTGTTAACTTTGCCACATATAAAATATTTATTGCTACTAAGTTTGTCAAATGTAACACTTCTAGGGTTCCATAATACCTAAACCCTTGGATTCCCCTTCATAAGGTTCACCCACAAAATCCCATAATCCTAACTTTTTGTGGAGTCATTGTAAATCGTCAACACCTAATTTGGTTTCTTGTAATATAATGATATCTGCATCGAAGGTTGATGAGAAACGCTTTAACATGCATTTTTTATTAGGGGCATTTAGCCCCTAACATTCCACATAAAAAGCCTTGTGGATCTGTGGGAAGGTACTTCCCCTTCCATGCATAAAGTAATGAGGTGATCTTATCTTGTCATGTACTTCTCCATCCTTATTCCTAAGCTCATTAATCGATTTCCTACCTCTTTTCTTGGCCACCTTGGCACAGTATGGAGAGGATCTACCTAGAATATTTCTACACAACACTAAATCCTTTGTAGTATCCATCCTTTCCTTATCTATACACATCTCAACCTCCTCTTCTTTCTTTTCTCTATCCATTGTTTCCAGAACCTTGATTATTAAGTTCTGAATTTCAATCATCGCATGTTCATTGCTAAGGTCTGTTGGAATGTCTAAGCCCAAAAATTCATTGATAGCCTCAAGCTTTGCCTTACCTTTGCTTACATCATTAGGGTCCACTTGAAGGTCATTTTTAGCTTTCTTGTTTGTTCTTGTCTCAGATGAACCAATATCCTCAAAAATTAGTCCCCATCCAATCTACATGCCTCAATATTGTTTAATCCCTTTAGTGAAATCTCTCTCATTGCTTCAGCCTACCCTTTAATTACTTCCAAATATTCCTTGTACTACTCAATACTGATACCTTGCTTCACATGTACATTAATAACATCCTCCACATTGGACTTTAAGAAGAATCACATCCGCTCCATTTCACTTATTGTTGGTAGATCATATTCAGGAGGGAAGTTAGGATGATCTTGGCTTTGTTGGGTCATCAATGCCTCCTTATCATTGGTTTTCCTAACAATCTCCACCTTCCATGCCTTATTACTCTCATCTTCAATCTCCACTATCTCCCTTTCCTCCACATCTAGGGATAAATCTTCTTCTTTGGGTGAATCGGTACTACCCTAAATTGATGAATCATGGTTGGAGGTCTATTCTTCGGTAGGTGTTGTATGGTTGGTGATGTTCATGTTATCCTATACACACCTAGATCAATCCTCATTCAACTAAAAAATAGGGTTTCCTGGTCTAATTTTGATGTTCTTCTTGCTGAGGATCTCTGAACCCTTAATATTCCATGTATAGAATGAGGGTCTTAAAATCCACTTCCCTTTCTCTTTTATAATATCTATAGGATCTAGGGTATCTCTATTTTTCTTCATTCTTAGAAAAAATTAACTCCCCTCAAAATATCATCTGTTAAGACACCCTCACAACATGAGAATGTACCCCAAATCAAACCTAATTCATCTATCACCATAGGTAACCTATATTCTAAAGGAACCCACCCTAGATCTATCCAACAATATTTAAAATCTACCTCAAAAGAAAAGGGCTGAAACATAGGAAACCATTCTAGAAAATGAAAACAAAAACCATTAAAGAATCTAACATCTCCTACCAATATATCATTCATAATAAGCTCATTCTTGCATAGAATAAACAAAGTATTATTACCATAGTACAAAATACTTACCTGGTGCGGCAATCATTTTTACCACCATGCTCTCATGGTCTCAAAATCCATAGTTTTATCGGTCCATATGCTCAGTATGCCCATTTTTTTGTATTTATCCTAGACCAGCTTGATGAAATCCATATCCATATTAAAGAAGTCATGTATTTTCCCATTGGGCTCTAGTTTTTAGGGCTCTTTTTTCTCTACAATTTCTAACCAATTTCTATCCATCATTCTCATCCCAATATGTATTGTCTATAAAATTTTTGACTCAAGGGATCTTCTACCCCCAATTCTGCCCATTGACTCTACTAGTCAATGTGAAATCCTCTTGCCACTTGCTTGGTTGATAAGTTTCTACGCTGGTCAAAGGAGGCTATGGAACCCTAGAGCCTTTTTTATAAGCAAAAAATGTATTGTATTTTGGCTGATCAAAATTATTGCCGGCGGGCTTAAACCCTCAATCTTGAGTATTCAAGACTTCCTTCATAGTTATTTAATCTTGGAGGATATCAAAGTGGTTCTTATCACATGAAATCCCCCAACCTCCATTAGGTAGGTTGATTAGTTCTATTAAAGGAATTAAAAACTAGGCTTTCACCAAGACTCGCAGATTGGATTGTTAATCTCTAAGTTTTGTTGATCATTAGTGTCCCACACTTAGTCATTTATCTAGGCAGTTTTAGCCAGTCATCACTGAGGCTGAGTTATCCAGTATAGGCCAAGATATCTAGAACAGTCATTGCCAAGTAGATAATAGTTTTTGAGTCACATGGTTACCAAGCTCAGTTCATGCTGAGCGACAGAGTCTTTTTGTGCCGAGCAAGACAATTTTGTTATGTATGTTAGGATTGACACCAATTTTGAGGTAAACTATTTTGGGCCAGCTTATCTAAGCATTTAATGTTTTCAATGAGATAATTATGCATTTAATTATTTGATCCCACCATGTGGCATGTAGCTAATTAGAAAATTGGATTGCCTAAGCGGCATAAGCATTTGATCCTGATCGTTGATCTAGATCTAATTGCCAAATCCGTAAAGTATATGAAGATTACTTCTTACCCTAATTTTTATAGATAACAGAGAGAGAAGGTGTATGTGTACATTAGAGATGTGCAAAGGGTTGTTTTGATAGAGAAAGCATAGATCTAGCAAATTGAAAGTGTAGTGAGCAACAGAGTAAAGATATATCAGATTATTAGATCAGAGAAGGTATTGAAAAGAGGAGATCCGTTATCAGCATCAGAGTGCATATTGAAGGATCAGATCTTGAAACATTCTAACAAGTGTATCAGGTGAAATCTCTTAACAGAGTGGTTCTAACATACCTTTCTAAATTTCTTAGCTGGGTGCTTACTTTGTTGTAAGTTTAAATCCTTTTACAAGGTAGATTGTAATTATATGTAGCTCTTAACCGGGCATACCTTTAATCAAGTAGATTACATATTGTGATTAAATCTTGTAGCCCTAATAGGAACACTTTATTTCTGTAGTAGTAAAGATTTTGTGGGTTTCATCCCCACCCTAGTTTTACCTTATTGGGCTTCTGGGTTACCAAAATTTTGTGTCTTGTGTTAGTTATTTACTATCATGAATACTACTGCATGATAGATCAATTATATTTATGTATGATTGTGGATCAGTTTGTTTTAAGAGATAAAAGTTGAAGATATGATTCACCCCCCCCCCCTCTCAGCATCTTGNAAGTTGAAGATATGATTCCCCCCCCCCCCCTCTCAGCATCTTGCTTTCCCATATTGTATTTCCAACAATTGGTATCAGAGCTCAGTTCTCCTACAAAAGGTTTTAATCAACTTGAGAAGTACAGATCTTGAGATGGATATTTACAAATTGGGTAAATTCATTGAGAATTAAAAGATTGAAATTCAGCTAGCATTACATCAGCTTGAGACAGCAAGATAGGAATTGAGAAAATCCTTAATATCTAGGAAAGATTTGGCCAAACAAATGAATGACACTCATTATCAGAAAGAATACACTGCAAGCCTATTTCAGAATGGAAACTCTACTAAGAGTGATGCAGCAATTTCAGATCTACTGGAAAGGAATAATACATTGTGTGAAGAAGTCAGAAACTTGAAGAGAGAACAAGAAGCACAAACAAAAATACTATGTGGAGTAGCGGAACAAAAGAAGAAAGCTGAAGATGACAAAGCTATGGCTAAAGAAGAAAAAAGAATGATGACTATCAGACTTGATGAAAAGACACATGAATTACAAATGATGACAAATAATTAGGTTGACAAGGTAAATCAACTGCTACTTGCAAATCAGGAGATCGGTAGGAAAGACATGGAAATTGTGAATCTGAGATCTAAGAAAAGTCAATTGAAAAATGATTTGAGATCTGAGAAAGAACTAAATGAAAGATTGAACAAACCCAATGAAGCTTTGAATTATTTTGAAAATATAATGGAAGCATCAAGGATATCTAGAGATTCTTCTAGATTAGGTCATATTGAACAACAAACATATTCTAAGAAAGGAGAATCATCTAAGATTGGTGAAAAGAGGAATGCAAAGACAAATAAAAACAAGCCTATATTCCATCACTATGGAAAACTAGGACACACTGCAAACATTTGTCGAAGAAAGAATGGTAAGTCCAATCCTAAACCTAAGTTTAATGATTATTGCTTTAACTGTAAAAAGTTTGGACATAAAGCACATGAATGTTGAGAAAAGACAAATAATGCACCTCCCACACCTAGATTCAATGGGTATTGTTACAAATATCAAAAATTTGGACATAGAGCACAAGATTGCAGATATAATGCCAAACAACAATGGACATCAAAGACACAAGCAAAAGTACCAAGGAAAGGTAACACTTACAATTGGGATTACAACACATGGCATAGTTGACATTACTTTGGTGAGTGTGGGCATGTTCCAGAAAACTACATAAAGACACATTTCAGAGGAAAATATAAGAGTTGGATGAATGAAAGCCTAGTTTTCTATAATTTTCTAAAAATCAGTCACACTAGGAAGGATTGCAAGACAAGGGTACCTGCTCCTACTGTTGAGGAGATTAGAGCATAGATGAATCAAACATGGGTAAGAAAAATAGAACCAAGCACCAGTGAAGGTAAATAAGCCGATGTCACCCAATCTAATGGATTAGGTGATCACACCATCACTAATTAAGCAAGACAGGTATGTAAGGAATTGTGTTTATATTTCATATCTTTTATCAATTCCTAACATATAAAGTGCAAAAGTCCATATCTGCATATGTTGAGATGCATGAGGACATAATTTTGAAACATGTACCTAGCAAAGTCAATATGCACTATAGGTGTCGAGCAACAGTATTACTGTACACAGAGACCGAGTTCTCTAGTGTATGTTGAGCTAGTATGGGTTGCGACCGAGAGATAGATGAGTTTTGTGAGTCAGTTGAGGATAGTTGTTTGGCACTCACTCAACTAACAAAACATTTATTGCAAACCTAAATTTTGATCTTTGGAGCCTATAAAGGAATGAGTCGTTCATTAATTATTTTTACCTTGCGATTGAGAACTTCACAAAGTGTTGGAGCAATTTGCGAACTTTATTTCTGCAAAGATCTTTCAAAGACTTCTACAGCATGTTGTCGGCTACCCTGAGTAAAAGTGTGAATTTTGACATCTACCGAGGTATTTTGTTCATCATCTTTTGAAACCATATTTCATCTAAAATCATGGTCACCAGTTCTTCCATAGTAGCGAAGAGTATGGAGAAGGATTCGCTAAATGTTCAATTGGTAAGGAGTGACACCTGTGCACCTCCTAACTTTCGAGAAGTTTCTGAGAGCGCCATCCAGGGTGATCTAACTAGAGCCCTATCATTGATTCCACATAAGGTACTCATGATTCATGATATTAGGTCATGTTATATGTACAAGATAAGTGAAGTTGGCAATCATGAGATAAGAGAATCTTTCAACAAATTATGCAAAGACGGAGCCCTAAAAGATGAACACAAACATTTATCTGAGAGGGGGTTAACTTGTGCCCTAGAATTTTCAAGGGATTTCAGAATGGAATGGATCAAGATTTTTTTGAGTCGTATACATGACATGAACATATGGTTGGAAAATGGACCAGTTAAGATTACAAAGGAAATCATCCATCGTGTAACTAGTTATCCAATTGTTAACAGAAAGAGGACAATGAGATGTCAGAGTAAGGAAAAAATAGAAGAATTATCTAGAGCCATTTGGAACAAAAGAGGGATGATGATCTCTACTATCACAAATTTGGAGCTTGATTTTGTGGTCAGGGTTATTTCTCATAAGTTTTATCAGTCGAGCCAACTGGACAGTGTCCCTTGCATTGCAGTTGATCAGGCTTGGAAGATTGTGAAAAAGGATCATACTTATGACCTTGCTGAACTTCAACTGATGCAATTGTCTGAGAACCTTGCTTCAATCAGAAAGGCAAAGAATTCAATATGTAAGTTTGGATCTCTGCTCACTTGTATATTTTTCTACATACATAATACATTTCCTACTTTTGGGAACATAGTGTGGAAAACAGACAAACCTATCACATAGAAAATTAATGCACTTATTCAACAGTTAGGTGATAATTTTGACAATGTAATGGGAACATATTTTGTTGAATTCAAGAAAAAGATGAGATTGAGGAGTAGACTTCCTAGATCACTCGTTGAGAAACATTATGAGGATGTATGTTTCCTAGTAGACACAGATTTCACCTATGTGCAGGAAATAGTGCTGAGGGTATCATGGCTAAGGCCATTACCTTATGAAGTGAATGTTGATGAGACATCTGCAGCTATAACAACTTTATTGGTAGAGGAAATTGATAGTGCAACAAAATGTTTTGGAAACTATAAAGAAGCAAAGTACAAAATCTCTATGGATTTGAAGGTTGGCACTATGGAGAGGAAAAGGAAGAAGATTGTCAAAAATTTGAAGAAGATGGTTGGAATTGAGAGTGATGAAGAAGTAGAGGATGCACCTTTGGGTTTATCAATAGGACATGGAGAAGATATGTCTAGTGAAGAAGAAGAGAGTGAACTTGAAGAGGATATCACTATGAAAGGAAAAGGGAAGCAACCAAAAGCTGCCAAGGAAACCAAACCAAGTCAAGAAAAACCTAAGGCTGCCCCTCCTATTGCTAACCAGCCTAGGACAAGAACATCAACTATTTCTGCACAAGCTGAGTCAACAAAGGTGTATACAAAGAAGAATGCTGGTGAGAGCAGTTCAAGAAAGAGAAAACAAGTTCAAACTAAGGCATTGCAGAGCATACTTGAGAAAAGACCGAGGAGAAAACTAATCCTGGGTGATGAAGAAGATGAGGAGAAGACAGATACTGATAAACCTAGCAACATACCTACAACATCACAAAAACCAATGACCAATATTGATGAGGTATGCAAGAATATTAGGAGTACAGCTGGTTTAGCAAGATTTAAATTTATGAAGTATGAGAAGAAAAGCATAGCAAACAAGCACAATATTCAGGAAGCATTGCTAGATATGATGTGTACATACAAGATGACACCTGTAGAAATAGGAAATATTATTCCTATAGACCTTTATGATATTTTATCACAAAAGTGGCAGTATGCTTTAATAACCAAAAGACAGATAAGGGAAGGAACACTAGCTAAGGTTATCCCTGATCTAACCAAGAAAAAGATAGAAAAATTCATTGAACAATATCAAAGGAAGTTTATTCCTAATCCAAGAGCCTATGCAATACTGAAGAATGATGTTGAAGGAATAGTTCAACAGAGCACCAGAATATGGAAGGAAACCTTTGGGTTAATCACTAAGAAGGCTGATGAGAAAGGTGACGACACCTCAGAGCCAAAGGAAATGGAAGAAAAAACTGCTACTGATCAAGCAAAGACTGAGGCAGAACCAAAAGAGAAAATAGGAGATGGGAAAACTGTAGATTTGAAAATGGATAGTCCCATTGACACTACACTTGGAGAGAACAACAATGTGGATGCTGAGGATCAGAATGAGCTGGCAGACACAGATGTACAATCACCCATCCATACAACTGGGGCCAAGATAGAGATAGAAGGAGAAAAGGAGGTAATCAATACTAATCCATCTATTTTAGAGGTTGTACAAACAGTTTTAGAGAGTGGAGATAAGATGGAAGAAATTTCAAATAAACCTATAGAACAAGAGGCTATACAAGTGTTGGTGGATTTACCACACTCTGCAACATCTACTCCCACTAGACCCAAAATAGCAAGTATACCTGATCCATAGGAAATCTTGACTCAGATGAAGGTAGAAATTGAAATTCATACTGACAAAGGAAAAGAGATCATAGAACCTAAGCTAAGTATTATCTCACCAGAGCTCAAGAAGAGGAAGTTAAACAAGAAAAATTCACCAAGCTTAAATGTCACATTAGATGAAGTCATTGTGATTCCTAAATGGGATCCTGAGAGTTTGACATATGAGCAGATTCAGACCCTTCAAGACCTATTGAAGAGGAAGATGAGACAAGAGAAAATGAAGAGGGAACAAAAGCATAAGCAAGTTCTGCATAACATTAAGGATATTTTTGTTAAATATTTTGATATGGAAGATGAAAATCAGCAAGCACCAATACTAGAATAGTTATTTCACATTGTGCAGAAAGTGACTAATGAAAATATTGAGGCCAATGAAAAATTGATGCAATGGACCAAGAGAAGATTTGAGAACAAAGTCTTGGAGAAGATATCTGGAGAGATTGCTACCAAACAGGTTGAACTTTCTTCTCTTGTTGAGATTCTTGAGGAAGTTGCAAATAATGTATTTTCATTATACAAAATATTATGTGATGATACATTCTTTACAAAGGAGAATCAATAGCTTATTGAGAAGTTTCATTTAGATATGAAGTCAACAAAAATTTCATTGAGCATGGATGCTAGTTCTAGCTCCATACATTTTGATAGATTGACTCATGCATAGAGGAGATTAGTCAAGCTTATGGATGAATATGGTTGAATCAGGGCCAAACTAATAAAAATATAGGATAATTTGATACCTCATCTAAAGGTTATTCAGAAGGAACTCATAGCTGCAAGAGAATTGGTCAAGAGAGATTCTCATCAATCTACTGCAAATAGTTTGGTAAGTCTAGCTGTCGAGCTAGAAGTTAAGTTGGAAGTTATGAAGTTTGTTAAGGATAGCTAGGATACATCTTTTGCATTGATTTTATAGCTTCATAAACCATTTTTGGACAAATACAACTTAATCCCCATAGCTATCAGTGATGAAAACAAGGTCGAAACAAGACAAGAAACATGCAAAGGATAGGAAACATAAAAATATGTGCAAAAATAGGCATAAATATCTTTGTTGAAGGCATGTATATTATGTAGATAATGTATGAAGAATGAAGTATAATATAAGGGGGAGTACATTATGTACTTAGGAAAATTTTGTGAATGTAAATGATAAGTGTTTTTTCCACTAATATCAAAGGGGGAGATTGTTGATCTCTAAGTTTTGTTGATCATTAGTGTCCCACACTTAGTCATTTATCTAGGCAGTTTTAGCCAGTCATCACTGAGGTTGAGTTATCCAGTATAGGCCGAGCTATCTGGCATAGTCATTGTCGAGTAGATAATAGTTTCTGAGTCACATGGTTACAAGGCTCAGTTCATGCTGAGTGACAGAGTCTTTTTGTGTCAAGCAAGACATTTTTGTTATGCATGTCACGATTGACACCAATTTTGAGGTAAACTATTTAGGGCCAATTTATCTAAGCATTTAATGCTTTCAATGAGATAATTATGCATTTTATTATTTGATCCCACTACATGGCATGTATCTAATTAGAAAATTGGATTGCCTAAGTGGCATAAGCATTTGATCCTGATCGTTGATCTAGATCTAATTGCTAGATCTGTAAAGTATATGAAGATTGTTTCTTACCCTAATTTTTATAGATAACAGAGAGAGAAGGTGTATGCATACATGAGAGATGTGCGAAGGGTTGTTTTGATAGAGGAATCATAGATCTAGCAAAGTGAAAGTGCAGTGAGCAGCAGAGTAAAGATATATCAGATTATTAGGTTAGAGAAGGTATTGAAAAGAGGAGATTCGTTATCAGCATTAGAGTGCATATCGAAGGATCAGATCTTGAAACATTCTAACAAGTGTATCAGGTGAAATCTCTTAATAGAGTGGTTCTAATAGACCTTTCTAAATCTCTTAGCCAAGTGCTTACTTTGTTGTAAGTTTAAATCCTTTTACAAGGTAGATTTTAATGATCTGTAGCTCTTAACCAGGTAGACCTTTAACCAGGTAGATTACATATTGTGATCAAATATTGTATCCCTAACAAGCACACTTTATTGCTGCAGTAGTGAAGATTTTGTGGGTGTCATCCCCACCCCAGTTTTACCTTATTGGGTTTCTGGGTTACCAAAATTTTGTGTCTTGTGTTATTTATTTACTGTCATGAATGCTACTAGATGATAGATCAATTATATTTATGTATGATTGTGGATCAGTTTGTTTTAAGAGATAAAAGTTGAAGATCTAGTTCACCCCCCTCTCAGCATCTTGCTTTCCCATATTGTATTTTCAACATGGACATCCTACCGAGCAGTTATCCTCCATATAATAACTCATTTAATTTATCAACCCAAGGACGTAGTACTTGAAACTGGTCAGCAAGATATATGCACTAAGGATTTTACACAGACCACACTATAGTTGTGACTAGTTTGTATTATGTGTATTATTTATGTACCTGTTGTCTGTAACACAACACTTCAATAAGTCATTATATTAGTGAAAAGAAAGAGTAAGCAAGCAAATCAATCACTAAAATCAACCTATTGCTTCCTAACTAATAGGAGTGTGAATAATGCTATAATTTCCCTCAGATTATGCATTTATGAGTGACATATACAGCATAGAATGGAAGATTCAAATGAATTTAGTCTAAATGCTCGAGAAATGTTCATTTTAAGCTCTAAAATGAAAAATTATAGCAATGCAATGAAAGAATGAGCTAAAATGCATAAAGATTTCTAGTAATACTTGTAGCATAAGTTAACTTCTAAGATTAGGGCCAGCATAAGGATGCTTCTAACAATTAAGGGGGTAAATTGAGCTTAAAGTTCATTCTATTTATAGAAGAATGTGGTGAATGAGTGGTTAGGATTGAAAGTGGAAGAGAGGTAGAGATTGAATCTTTGGTGATCCACGTGAGGTGATCCAAGTGATTTAACTCCCATTGGTTAGGGATTTGACTTTCCCTTTTTACAAATGGAAATGTAATTAGGATTTATTTAATTCCTTTTATTAATTACTTTAGCCATGTTTTTTATTTGTTTTGATTGAATTGAATTTATTTGATTTAATTGGCTAAGGCAATTAATTTAATTTAGTGATTAAATCACTTAGGAGATTAAATTTGATTAAAATAAATTATGCCAATAAATTGAAGAATTATCTTGACATAATAAGGGGTATGATCACACTATAGGGTCTATGGTCAGAGAAAACCAAATTAGGGTGGTTACATTTGCCCCTCTTTTAATTGATGTGCAAGCAGCACATTGATTCAAAGAAATTTTTGATGTTGACTTCAGAAAGTTTGAGAATTATGCACTTGGTCAAATGAAATGCCTGACGAGATTAGTCTCGCACTTGATTGAACTAAAATAATAGGATTGACTTTGAAATTGATCAAACAAAGGTCAATAAGCAAAGATCTTAAAAATATCAATTTGAACTTGGTTGTCGTCCAAAAAATGATAACAGTGACTCCAAACTTGATCAAACAAAGGTCAATACAAAGCTACCAGGAGCTTAATAAGAATCTGAGAAAAGTAGACATAAGATTGTGAGAACCAAAGCCTTCAATCCAACAGTCTTGACTTAGTCAAGGAACTGTCATGCCTTCAGTCTTTTGATGACAAAGTCATTTTAATGTTGTTTTGAGCAAGAATTTGATTGATTTGAGTGTGGTCATGCCCCCTTGGGAAAAAAATTGAAGGAAAAAGAGAAAATCCCTCTTTAGAATGATATATCACTTGAACTGGTTGATTGAATCAAGAAAGAATCAACTTAGAAGAAGTGGAGAAATGAAGGTGTGTTATGAGAAAAACAAAATTTTACCAAATTAATCACATTGAAAAGTGAGTTCTGAGTCTGATAAAATGATGTGGGACCAAGATTTTGATGATATGGAACCCAGAAAACTGATTGTGTAAAGCCTGCGAATCATTTTCAGAACATATGGAGCAATTCTGCATTTGTGGTAACTATCATAAAAATTTTACTATGCTGTGTAGAATATCATTAGTGCATTTGATTTTTTTTTTGATTGATCAGAAAGAGAAAAAATTGAGTTTCAGTAGTCTAGGAGGAGTTCTGAAACTCCTAAATAGCTCAAAAAGTCAAATATATATCTCAAAATTCACTTTTTACCCATTCATTTTCACTTTTATCCTTGGTAATTCAGAGAGATCTGTAGAGAAGATGGTGGTACCCATGGAGAAGCATCCTTTTGAGCTTAGATGAAGACATCAGCGTCCAGCTAACTACCTACCTTTGGTAAGTACCCAAAAACCTACCTTGTCAAATTTTCAAATTCTAGTTTTATGCTTTTTGGTATTAGTTATTGCAATTTTCATTCTGAATCACTTCCCACTTTTAGGATCGCACCCGATTAATCCCATGTCATTTCCTATTTCTTCCAAGAATCTCATGTCGCATCCTATATTTTCAGGATCGCACCCCATTTTGTGGTTTTCATTACTTTTCGTAGTTGAGAATAGGAATTTGAAGATTTTCGTATCCTGTTAGAACAAGGTCGCACGCCACATCCCACATCACATCCTGTAAAAATGAGATAGCTTCCCAGATGCCCCATCACATCCCAGAAATTGTGGATCACATCTTGTAAAAGGGATCACACCCCGTAGGAGCAGTCGTTTCTGGTTTTGGACTTAGTTTTCTTACAAGTTTGACTATTTTTCTCTATTCTAATGACCAAAAATACTTAGCTGATTACTTTTCTGCTTAAAAGATTTAGATAGAGTACTGATTTCAACTTTTCTTTAATTTCTATCCTTTTAAACAACTTCCTTTTCAGGTTGTATCTTTCCGAGGACCGAACCCTGGTCATGTCCTTTCATTGTCTAGATCTTTGACCGGCAACGAGGCAGAGTTAGTCACTCGTGTAGGATTACTAACTTTAAGAGATTTACCTGACATCAAGGTAATCGAGGGTTGTTGACTGCTTTGGCTGAGAGGTGGCATATGGATCACAACACCTTCCATCTCCCGACTAGTGAGATGACCATCACACCTGAGGATGTGTGGTACATTCTTAGAGTTTCTATGATGGGTCGAGAGGTGCAGTTTGATTCCACTTTGATTACAACTATTGCCATGGCTCGACGATTCTTTGGAGATGATATTATATCTTGTTGATACCTCACTTGGGACTATATGTGTGATCACTATGATCAGCTTCCTATGTACTTGGTTAGATTGATTGGAGGTATCCTGATGTCTGACCGAGGACAACATGGTTTTATGGTTGGCTGGGTTGACATGCTAGAGAAGATGATTGTTTGGTCTCAGAGATTTGCATGGGGCAGCTATATTCTTGCTCACATTTATAGAGAGTTACACGAGATAGTTTACAAGTATTCATGCAGCATGAATTTTGGTATCCTTGTATTGTAGATCTGGGCCTAGGAGCATATCCTAGTTACACGGCCAATAGTTGATAGGCAGTGGTTAGACCAGCAGACATATGTTTACATGTACTCAGGTTAGATTCAATAGCCCCATCTAGGCAAGATAGAGTATTGGTGCCATTTTTTTGATGATATGACTGTAGTAGTATGGTGACCATACCTTGACTGTGAGGAGTGGATTTTAGATAGGTAACAGATGCCTTATTTCTTGCAGAGTAGGTACTTGATTAGCAGGACCACATGTATAGTTGAGCAATTCTTGGTTACCCGAGTATTGAGGTAGTATGGCCATGTGCAGGGTAGGTGCCAGGATTTTTCAGTATATGCATGTATTTGTGATGAGGAGCCACTATGGGCTACTCATTTGGTTTATGAGATTGCACAGCGTGTGATAATAAATATGGTTGCACTTCCATGGGATCTTCTTCTAGAGGTAGCAGATGCAGGTTTCTCAGATGGATATCATGCTCAGATGCTCCAGTATCCATTTCCATGTTTTACAATGCCTGAGGAGGCAGTTCCTCGCATAGAGGATCCATTAGACTATGATCCCACTAATGATCATCTTGTCAGAGGCAGAGGGGGAGCTTAGAGGGAGAGACAATATGGAGGGAGGGATGGTGGTAAAGATGGTGAGAGGTGAGAAGGGAGGTTCCCTCCTCTGGATAGAGGACAGGGTCTAGATGATGGTGACAATAGAGATGATAGGGGTGGAGTTGCTATGGGAGGGAGTGGAGAGGGTGCCAGTAGTAGTGGGAGGTGGAATCATCTCAAATTTGTTTCTCCCAAGAGAGATCCAGGTCCACTGTTGACTACAGATCAACAACAACAATGACAACGTTAGTAGGACACTTAGTAGAATAGGCCACAAGATAGGACTTCTGGGCAAGACACAGGTAGAGGCTCAGGCAGAGATGGTGATGCTTTGACACAATGAGAGCATGAGTGTGAGAAACTCAAAGATAGGATCACTTCATTAGAGGCCTTACTTGCAAAGAGGGATGCACAACTCAAGCGGCTTAGAGCAGATAGGGACACACAACTCAATCATCTTAGAGTAGAGAGGGATAGATAGGGTGACATGCTCAGGGAAGAGAGAGATACCCAAGCTTGGGTAGCTAATCACCAGGGATAGAGAGCAGCGTATTACTTTGGCTTATATCATGCTATGGTTCCAGAGGGTCAGAGAGCACCTTAATATTCATGCATGGCTCAGCAGTCTAAGGGGGCTATGCCTCCACCAACTCCATTTGTACCACCTCCTCCTCCTCTAGATTAGGGAGAGGGTGGCAGCCAGTCTTGACTCTGCATTTTGTCATATTTTGAGATTATATTGTATATCTGGATCCTTACGAGATTATGACTTTAATACATATATATCTAATTCACACTTGATACTCTGATACTCTTTTTGTAGACAATTCAACATTTTTGATATGATCCATATCTGATATATCTAAGATAGTTGTTCCTAATTCTGATATGTTCATGGGGTCTCTTTCTTTGATAGATGTTTTGATGCACATGTGATTATGATCTTAGTCTCTTGATGAGTTAGATTAGATATGTGATGACATCATTTATGCTTTTTTATTTATTACTAATATATAAATGTGTTTCAAACGATGCTAAGTGAATATGCACATGTATGTTTTTGAGATTTTCTTTATACAAATAAATGTATGGATGCACTTAGGATGTAGAAATAAATGCAATGCATTAATGCCTTGTTTTTGTCTTTTCTCTTTCTCATTTATGAATGCAAAATGTATTTCATGGATATGCAATGACATTAATATCAGTAATATAGATGTATGTAATTAACTTGGATTTTGGATGAATTAAGAAATCATTTTAAGCTCAAGTCTTTGATGTTGTTTTTTTAGATGAATCATGCAATCTGTAAATGCATCTACATACAGACTCTTATGACTGTCACTAATTTGTATACATTATAGCATTTTATTATCATTGGGTGTTTTTGTAACTGTAGACACCCTAAAATGGATAGGCTTGCGACTTTACATTAAAAACACTAAATATCATCTATTAATTAATGGTTTTTTTAATCATTAATTAATCATCTATTTTCCTCTAAATTCATTCCCCAAATCATCTAATCAAATTCCCAAAATTAATTAAATAATTAATTTTATTTAATTAAATAGCTTTAATTGATTAATTAAACTCAATTTCCTATAGTTTAAATCCAAATATTTAAACTTACTAATTAAATTCTTCCAATTAAATTAATTTCAATTAAATTGATTTAATTTCATCAAATAAAGTAATTCTTAATCAAAAAGAATTCAATTATCTCACATGTTGAAAATAATCATTAAATAAATGAATTAAATACTCATTTATCTTCAAAGAGATAACTCCAATCAGATCACATGGGTTACCCCACCCATCTCTCCAGTCCACATGGGTAACTTCACCCACCTCTTCAGTTCAAAAGGGTAACTCATAATTAGCTCCCCAGTTAACCAAACTCTATCTCCTCTTAACCAAATAAAGAGGTGGAGTTTACTGAGGATCTCTCCTGTTCCTTTTGATCTCAACTGTTCATCTTCCCATCTCTGGGATCGATCTCAACCATTCATTTC
>MU223106.1:1116643-1129586 GCA_018584345.1 Thuja plicata | reverse complement strand
TACTCTGTCAGGTTGGTTCAAGCATCAAGCCTTCTTGTGATCATACATCCAGGATTTCAAGCTCTCGTGCGCCATTACTATGTCAGTTTGGTTCTAGCATTCAAGCCATCTTGCGATCACACACACACATTTCAATTGTCCAATTCTTGATGCTTCTCAAGTCATAGACGCTGCCCCGCCAATACTGAGCATCAAGAACAGCGTTTCGGAAGGAGTAGAGAGAAACAATAGAAGCTTCAAGCATCGAGGGGTTTGCATTTACTTGTCTTCCTTTCTCTTGTTTGTACATTTTATTGCTCACGTTTCTGTTATTCGTTTAGTAGTCATTGTATACTTGATTTGCATTCACTTGTGAACCTTTGCTACTAACCCCTACCCTTGGAAAGCTGTGGGAAACCGGAGAGAGAGGCGTACAGTAACAGACATCACCTAATAGTATAATTGTCACTAATACCCACTAGTATTATGAAAGTATGAATACTATGTGTATTGGATGTAATGTCAGAAATAAACTTGGGCATCAAGGCATAGAAGCCAAGATGACAAGTTAGTTATCTCATTTTACTATTAAGAATTAGTTTCCTTTCAAGTATAATGTAAGATATTTGACTCGCAATGATCTTAAAATTTCATTTCCTTGGGTACCTCATGTAGCATACACCTTAGTGAGAATTTGATTTAGAAAATAGACAAGGAAATTGTTTCAACCTCACCATAGCTTACACATAACAAGGATCGAGATATATGCGGCTATCCACTCATGTTGGAAGCCCTTAACATAAACATCCAAGTTAGGTGAAATTTATAGGATCATTGAAAAAACCACCATATGTAGAAAACCAAGAAAATTGTATGCCCCCTGTCCTTGCGACTCTTTTTCTTTGAATAGACATCATGGAGTAACTCGAAAGACATATCAATCACCAATTGATAATAAATCAAAGAAAATTTATAACTACTTAGATGCCCCTAGTATGAAACATCATGGGAAAATAAAAGAGTCATAATCAAACCAAAATCAAACTATGTGTTTAAGTAGTATTGAGAAATACTGTAGATTTATTTGTCAAGCACAATAGAGATTCATCAATCAGAATTTGGAATTAAGCAATATGTTTTCAAGTCTGAGTATATGAGATTAAATTTGTCAGAAATTTAAATCCAATGTAGTGTTTAGGAACACTGGTTGATTAAAGTGTTGAGAAATACTAGTAAATTTTTTTATTAAAGTGCTGAAAAACACTAAGTTTTTTAAAGTATTTGATTAAAGTGTTGAGAAACACTAGTGTGATGTCTGTTACAAGTAGGTGGTGTTGAAGAAACACCTTTGTTTTTTATAGGTAAATTTAGGTGGAAGTATTGAGAAATACTATTCTGAGAGGCCAACATCCTAGACAAGAACCTAGGACAACCTAGCACATGCAAACTGACCACGCTAGCAAACATGCCCCTAGTGCAGAATGACTTTTCCAAAGACACAAATGCAGACAAATCCCAAGCAAGGATAGGAAATTTGTAAGGAATTAGAGTCACCAAATAAAACAAGTGTGATCATGAAGGATTAGTGTCATTAATACATTGATAGATAGAGCACAGAGCTCGAGTGACACTTGTTTGCCAGGTTTTCACCACTCAACAAAGCTTTGTATTTTTGCTACCAAGATGCCTGTATGCTAGGTTTTCATCAAGGCAATTTTCTCTTTGTCAATTTTTTTGTTCTTTTTTTTTGTAGTATCAAGGCGCCTATTTTTCAGATTTTCACCAAGGATACCTTTTTTCAGGACTTTTTCCATTGTTTTTGGATTTTTTTCATCATCAATTTTCTAATTTTTTTTGGTATTTTCTAAGATTTTCACTGCACGGGCTTTGCCAGCCAGATATCAAGCGTAGAACCACTTCAAATGTAGATTATTAATGGGATCAGAAAGAACATCTCCCTCGAGTATAGCTCACTGATAAGGTCCAGTCCCAAAAGTTTCAGTAATAACATAAGGTCCCAGCCAGTTAGGTTCAAACTTTCCTTTTTTTTTCTCTGTTTGGCTATTTTTTAGGATTATCTTTTAGAATTATATCCCCCACTTGAAAGTGTCATGGTTTGACCTTTTTATTGTACCCTTTTGACATGCATTTTTGGTATGCCTTTAGATGATCGAACGCTTGTTGCCCGCACTCATCAAGTAAGTCTAATGCATTCACCCTATCAATGTGGTATCATTCATTAGTAACAAGACCTTGTAGAGATACCCACAAAGATGGAATTTCAACCTTAATAGGTAATACTACTTCAACGCCATAGACTAGGTAAAATGGTGTGGCTCTAGTTGGTGTTCTAATACTTGTTCTGTAGGCCCAAAGTGCCAGATTTAATTTCAAATACCAGTCTCTGCCAGACTTACTCACAATTATGTGTAGGATCTTAAGAATGTTCTTGTTAGATGCCTCAGCTTGTCCAGTACCTTAAGGATAATATATTGGAGAACAATGTTGAGTAATGTGAAACTATGTGCAAAGGTATTCAATGTCTTGGTTTTTAAATTGGCCCCTATTGTCAGTGACAATTGAAGAGGGTATCCCATACCTAAAAATAATTTAGTTTGAGATAAAAATAGCCACCTATTTTCTAGTGGCTTTGATCAGTGGCACAAATTTGACCCACTTAGTGAAATACTCAGTGGATGTAATGATGTATTTGTGTCCACTTGAAGAATTAGGATATATTTCTCCAACCAAATCAAAGGCCCATTGCTGAAATGGCCAATGTGTTATAAATGGTATGAGTTCTCTAGCAAGAGCATGGATGAGATTTCCATGTGTTTGGAATTTATGACATGTTTTTGAAAATAGAACATCTTTTTCCATTGTGGGCCAGTAATAGCCAACTCTTAGCAGCTTCTTAGCAAGTGAAAATCCATTTGAGTGTGATCCACATACACCTTCGCAGACTTCTTTTAATGCATGATCTGACTCTTCTTTTTCTAAACACCTAAGAAGTGTATCATCGAGACCTCGTCTATATAATTTATTAGTAATGAGGACATACCACAATGCTGTCCTAATTAAGGCTCATTTTACATTCCTTGATAAACCATCGGGTAGAGTTTGGTCAGTTATATAGGTAATGAGTTTGGTGTACCGGGATTGGTCTTGGGCATTCAAAGCACAAATTATTTGGTACTCAGGGGTATCAAAAGCTGGATAGGATAGTTCTTCCACCAAGAAGTCATAGCGAAACTAATGTTCTTCTAGTTGTAACATGGATGTCATTGTAGCCATAGCATCTGCAACTTTGTTTTATGTTCTTGGTATTTGCTGGAAAGTGACAAAGACAAAGTACTTTTCAAGTCTTTAACCAGTTGTTTATAAGGCATTAGCTTCTCATCTTTAGTCTGATAGTCTCCATTTACTTGATTAATAATAAGTTGAGAGACACCATACACATGTAACTCTATGATCTTTCATTCCATAGCCAATTTAAGACTATTCACTAATGCTTCATATTCAGAAATGTTATTGGTGCATGGAAACATTAATTTGTATGTCTTGGGTATCTTGTAACCTTGAGGATTAATGAAGATAACTCCTACTCAAGAGCCTCGTTGCGTGAAAGAACCATTAAAGTACATCTTCCATGGATGTTCAGTTAAATGCATTATTGTTTCATCAGGAAATTCAATTATCAGAGGTGCATCATCTTGAAAGGGTGAATCAGCTAATTGATCTATGAGGAGTTATTCTTTAATATCCCTTCTATCCACATACTCAATATCAAATTTTCTCAAAATCAGGACCCACTTTGCTAGCCTTCATGTTAATGTTGTCTTGCTTAAGAGGTATTTCAGAGGATCTATCTTTGAAATAAGATTTATTGTATGTGACAATATATAATGTCTCAATTTCTATGATGCAAGACAACTGCTAAGAAATCTTTTTCAATTATACTATAATTAAGTTCATAAGATACTATTAATTTGATGATATAGTAGATTTCTCTTTCCTTTTTAGTTTCATCTTCTTGAGCCAGCAATACTCCCAGTGATGTAGCCATATGGTGCAGGAGCACCCTTAAGGTCTAATAGAAGATCTTAACTATTTTGGATTGTAGGTTGGTTTGGCCAACCATCCATAAATAAGGACTAAGTATAAAGTCCCTAGTGTGTGTTGAGGTGTGGTTTAGTTTTGAAGAGATTAGGGTTGTGTTGTTTGAGTCTAGTTGATTCTAGGAGTCTAAGGCCTAGAAGTCAACTCAAAAGTCAAAGAGTTGACCAAAGTCCCAAATTGGGAAGATTTTTAATATTTTTTTGTTTTATAACCATTTGAGGTCAATTGGTAAAGTTTGAAACGAATTAGGACACTCAAAATGGAAAAGTTGTAATTTTGACAAAAGTTGTCAAAGTTGTCATGAAAACATTTCCTAGATTTTAGGAATCGGCCATTAGAGTGCCCAAATCCTGACCAAATGGTCCAGATACGGATAGAAATATATAATTTTAATCCAACCCTAATTTTTTAGTTAGATTTCATTTTGTACGGACTGATCAGTAGGAAGGATCAATTTATAGTGTGTTTTTGTGACAGAGCCATCATCCATCACTTTATTGGATTGAATGGATGATGGAATAATGTTTGAAATGTAATTTCCAAGATTTTTGTGGTGGTAGTTTAGTATTTTAGTCTTTCTAGTTAAGTTTTGTTAATTAATTTGTGTTTTGCAAGTTCATTGGCCAGTTTTCGTCCAGTCATGTAAAAGTTTGATTTTCTTGGAGTTCACGTGGTTCAAACTCCATGACCACTTGGAATATATTAGAGCCTTGTGAATAATCTATAAATATGGCTTGTGGAGTGTGTGAGTGCAGGGGAAGTCCAAGAATAACCAAGCCCTAGGCGAGTGATGAGCATTCTGGCTAGGGTAACTGGAAGCAAAAGTAGCAATGGTGATTGCAGAGTGATTGGTATGAGCCAACCAAGGTTGGGGAAGTGAGGAGGAATGTATTTAAGACCTTTTTGTGGAAGGATGAGATCAGAGGAGTCCAAATAATTAAAGAAAGAAGTTCACATTACCAAACTAGTCTACATGTCTCCAAAACCCTTATTTTTAGGGGTTTGGTAGAAATCTACTGTACGAACACCATTAGGCTTTGAGACCTAGTGAATCCTAAAGGGAGGGAAAAAAACACAAATAATATCCAATTGGTTTTTATTTTTTTTAAGGGTTTGTGGGAGCAAGAACACATTTTCAGTGTTTTGGAGGGCTAAAAGGCCTAAAAAGGCTACAAGGGCCAAATAGTTGATTTTGGGTCTCGATTGAAAAATGGTTGAAGGGAACACCAAATTGGATCCATAGGAGTGTGAATAGGCCTAAGGGGAGTAGGAAAGCCTAACCATAGGTATTTGAAACCATTGGAGTGTTTAGAGGCTTGTGAAGCCATGCTTGCAAGGAAGTGAAGAAAGACTGAGAAGAGTGAAGTTTGAAGATGGTGAGAAGTTCCTAGGAGGTTAGGGGATTAGGAAAGAATCCTCTAAATAGGGTAGAGAGTGAGAGATCCTAAAAGAAACCATTAAAGTTCTTGGAGAGAGATAGAATCTCTAGGAGAGGAAACTCCTCATCACCATAGCTGAGATATATAGGAGTAATGGCTTTCCATGAATGGGTTCCATGAGAACTGGAGGAGTAGCCAAGTACTCTTTTAATTATTTGAATTTTTTTTCAGTACGTTTGTCCCATTTGAAGGTAACACCCTTATGTATAAGTTTAATAAAAGGTTGTGCTCTATCTGCAAGTTGTGACATAAATCTCCTGATTGACTGTAGTCTTCCTTGTAGTGTCCTCATTTGACTAATGTTCTGTGGAGGTGTCATTTCTAGTATAGCTTTGACTTTTGCAAGGTCCACCCCAATTCTTTTTTCTAATACAATAAACCCTAATAGATTTTATGATTGAACTCCAAAGGAACACTTCTTTGGATTAAACCTGAGTTGAAATTTCTCCATGCGATCTAATATCTTCCGCAAGTCTTCAATATGAGTAGTACTTGTTTTTGAATTGGCTAAGGTATCGTCCATGTAATCCTCCATATTTTTGTGTATCATGTCATGGAATATGGTTTTTATAGATCTTTGGTTTGCAGTACCATCATTATTTAATCCAAATGGCATAACATTCCAGAAAAAATTTCCCCATGCACATGTGAATGCAGTCTTCCCTTGGTCTTTAGGAGCAATCTTAATCTGGTTATAGCTCGAGAAACCATCCATGAGTGAGTGTTTAGTCAAAAAATGGAAGCACTTCCATGGTAGACTTTTTTAGCCTTCTGAGTAAGTGGTTTGGGGTCATGTCAAGCACCTTGAATTGGTTTTTGACTTTGATCTATCTTTATCCCCATGTTTTGCCCCATTTCCACTTTTTCCAACCTATTTCTAGCACTCCAGAATGAAAAACTTAGACTTTGGCCTCAGGGTCAAGGTCAACCTTTTTGGGTCAAGGTCGACCTCGACCATGACCTAGGTCAAGGTTGACCTCAACCTTGACCTAGGTCAATGTTGACCTCAACCTTGACCAAGGTCACAATCGACCTTTTCTACACCCGGGGTTCAAATTTTAGAATTTTAGGGTTTCTGGATGTCAGTCTTTGGAAAAAGTTAATTCCTACTTCCAGATCGGCTGTTTCGGTCTTCGAAACAAAAAATCTTAAATTATATTTAATATAGGTCCTCTTCTAGGGGCATGGGTCTAATTGGAATTTAATTCTCCTATGTCGTCCTCTCTAGAAGATTGTGCCCTAGTTTCATATAAAAGGAGGCTTTTTCCTCTCATTTTCTCTATCCATCATTAACCACATGAACCATAATCATCATTGAAAGAATTCAAAGGCTTGAAGAGTCAAATAAAAAGGTGAAGAAGCAATATTTTAAGCAATCCAAGTAGCCATTGAGGCATTCATCCATTCTCAAGCACTCATTTTCATCAAGGAGATCCATTGGTGGCCATTGAAGGATTCAATCTCCATGGAACCCTCTTGTTGAAGATTTCTCCATCCACATTCTTCCAAGCCTCTTCCAATTCAAAAACCCATTCAAGATTGGTGTTGAATATCTACAAGCAATTTATTTGAGACATCCTACATTCTACATTCTAAATTCTACATCCCTTTTGGTGCATACATACTTGTGGATTCACGGATTCGAATCCGCCACAAGGACTTCTAAAAGCAAGGTGAATTTGTACATTTGCTTTGTTTTATTTATGAAATTTCAATTATACTTTAAGGTTAATTCCAAAATTGGGGTTTGAAAAATGTAAACCCCTCCCCCCCAACAAACAAACCATTTTTCTTGCTGGTATAGGTTTAGAACAGAAGATCAGGGCATAGATTCAGATACCCTTTTCAAAAAACTTTCAGGATACAAAAATAGAATTTCAGTCTGAGATGTTTTAGGTCAATTCTACCCTAGGTCAGAATTATAAATTATGGGTCAATGGTGACATTGACTTGAGGGTACAAATTAGAACTATGTTAGAATGGAAAAATATTTCTGGGTTTTGTTCGTCTCTGCGTTTCTATTCCGGATCCGGTCTCAGATTTTCTAGAATCTCAACACAGGCTTCAGAAAACAACATTCTTTAGATATAAAACATTTCAAGGTTATTACATTTCTCCTATCCATTTCAATTAAGGTTATCTATCTATCTAAATCTATTGCACATTCAAATAAATAAACGGGTACTTAAGATCTTCCTTCTTTATTCTTATTTCCAAATATTTGATTCATTTATGCATTGATCCTTCCATTTTGGATTAATCAATTTGGATCTTTCATTTTTATATCTAAGGATAGAAGGAGAGCATTTTATTTACCCCCTACATTTCAATAAACAAACAAATCATTCTTTTAAATGTAATATAGGATAATAGAAAACCCTAAAATCAAAACATATCTATTTTCTTATATTACATTTTGGTGAACCCGCGATAGAAAAATATTTCTTTTTGGTGTTATATTTACATCTTTTATGTTATATCGTGCATGCATATTAGATTATCTTTCTTTTATGTTCTTTCATTTACATTTCAAAAATTAAAAATCAAAATCTTGTGTTTCCTAAATTAGTTCATTTGTATTGCATTGGTGTATGAGCTTTACCACTTCAAGTCCTACTTATAGTATCCCAGTTAGAAGAAGTCATAGACTTATGGGTTCCTTTGATCCTGAGTCTTCCTCTCCTTTCCTTAGGATCCTAGATGAAAATTTGATCAATCATGATTCTAATCCTTCTATGGATCATAAATCTTCTCACTCATCTCATGATGAGGATGATGCTTTAAGAGTTCCTCCTGAACAAGTGCAAAAAATTTCAACTGAACTTGATAAAATGGGTAATTGGCTTATTCAACAAAACCATAATCTAGATTCCATCCAAGCTATAGAGGTTCTTAAGAAATTCCTTTGAGATAGTGATCAAGGTGTTAATCTCTTGCATGGTATCACTCATATTGCATTTGAATGTTAAACCCTTAGCTCAAGAGACTCAAGATCTAGGATTTACTCCTCCTATCACTAGTGAGGGACCTTCTTCTGTTCCTTTACCTAGCATTCCTACTTATAATCCTCCTTTTATGACTACATCTCTTCCAATTTCATCTATTCTTGTGAGTGTTCCACTGATAGATCTACCTACCTCACAACCTTCATATCATAGTGTACCTTTTACTTATACTAATCCTCTTCCAAATGTTCCACCGGATGTGTCTTCCATTCCTATCACTTCGTACACTTTTCCTAGTATCCCTGATGTTCCTATTCCACCTATGTCTTCTAATGATTCCACAATTATTATTTTGGCTCAAACTGTGTCATCTTTACAACAACAACGTGCATCCTTAACTCAATCCAAGTTTAGCGTTCCTACATGTGACATGGGTAGTCCTTTACCCTTAGACATTATTCATGCTACTATTCCTCAAAAATCCGATATGCCTCGTGTTGAGAATTACAATGGTAATGGCGATCTTGTTACTCAAGTTAAAACATTTCAAATCCTTTGTAGTGATTATGCTCATGACCATATGATTTTAGCTAAACTATTTGATAAAAAATTTTGTGATAAGGCTTTGCAATGGTATTGTTCTTTACCTCCTTATTCCATTGATTCTTTTCCTAAACTTGCTAATACCTTCATTGAAAATTTTCAAAACAACATTGGTCCACAAGTTTCCTTAACTTATTTAATGCATTATAAACAAAACATTAAGGAAAAAATGACTGATTTCATTGATAGATTTAAGCATTTGTATGCTCAGATTTCATATCCTATTCCTGATATTGATATTCAACATATTTTTATTTCATATTTATAAAAGGACATTAGAGATAAGATCCATCTTACTTAATTTACCTCTTTTCAACAACTTTGTGCAGCACTTCATCATTATCAATTACAAGTGAGTCAATTTGCCAACAACACTCCAATGGCTCATGTTCCAATTGATAAGAGTGACACTGCTCCTAATCCTAATAAGTTTTAGAAACCTAACAACTATGTCAAGATTAATAAATAGAGGAATGTGGTTGCTGATCAAGTTGGTGTTGCATCCCACAATGCCACTTCTGCATCCACTACTTTTTGTATGAATCGTATGTTTACTCCTCTCTCTCTGAATCTTTACATTCTATTATGAGTAGGTTTTTAAGTGCTAATATGATTACCTTTCCTCCTATTCGACCTCTCCTTCCTACTACAATAGCATCAAAATCCTTTGATTCTAAATCTTTTTTCCAATACCATCGCCAGAATGGCCATGATACTGAAAAATGTTATTCTCTAAAGCATAATGTTCACGACTTAATCGATTCTAATGTTTTATTTGTTGATCATTTTGGTGGTAATGGGAACAAATCTGTCTATCCTCCTAATCAAAACCTTAAAATCTATATGAATCCTCTACCTACACATGATACTAATGCCATCGCTCAACCATCTTCTGTGGATATCATTTACGATTCAAAGATGGATGATCTTAATCACATTGTTAATCATGTGGAGAGCATTGTTGCATCTCAACCTACTGCTCAAGATCCTTTGCCTCCACCTCAACTTCAATTTCTACCTAAACCTCATAAACAAACCAAAGATAAATGACCTTGGGAAATTTCAATTACCTTTGATGATTCTAAGACTATTAAGGCTCCTGATGGTCCCCTTTATATTTATGCTAGGATTGCTAAAATACCTGTGTGGTTGTCTTGTTGATCTCACATCTTTAATAAATTTCATTACTGAGGAAAATCTTTTTATGAAAAACCTAGAACGTGACTGTTATGATCCATTGGATGCATGGATCCAAACTTGTAATGGTTTTCTCTATCCTACACTTGGTTCTATTAACTTGCTTGTTGAACTTTGTGGCAAGGTTGTAGATACTACTTTCATTTTTGTTCCTACTTTTGATCAATTTCAAGTCAAATTTGGTTTGCCTTGGATAACTACTATTGCTTCTCCTATTCATAAATGTCTTAAGTTCATTCATAATGGAGAAGAAAAAATGATTAATCATAGTTTGTATCAAACTTCTAGGTGTAGAGATTGTGCTACTCTTGATTTCTTTTGGCCTTCATTACCTAGTTCATGTCCTCCTCGCCCTGACAACCTTTTTTGTTCATATCAAGCCTATAAACATAGATGGATAGTTGAGTTAAGCATGCCTTAGATAGATCTTAACTGTGGTCTTTTTCCCACTCCTTCTATACCTCCTTCATCCATTACTACTAACTCTATTACTCAACTTTCTAGTGTCACTTCTCAGCCTACTGTCAATCCTACCAATCCTCCTATTGAACCTGTGAAGGAACCCGTTGTTATTCCTCCTAGTTCTCCACATGTGTCAACCAAAGAAAAATGTAATAAATCTGCTAATGAACATCGTAAGAAGTGTAGAGCTAATGCTAGGGCCCGTGCTTCTGTTCTTCCAAATTCTTTACCTTCTTTTGACCAACCTATATCGGATGTGTTGGAAGAAGTTAATATTCATAATGATGTTAAGATGAATGAGTATGATGATCCTATTCACATATTAGATCCCATTTTAATTAATCTTGATGAGGAGGATAATCTAGATGATCCTATTGATCTTAGTGATGAATATGAGACCATTGATCTTGATACTGACTTACCTCATATGCTTTCAACTCAATTGACAATTACACCTAGTATCAAGCAACACGATTCTCAAGAGGATCCTTGTTTGGAACTGGTTATTATTCCTACTATATTGGATATAGTCCCTCTTGTGAGTTTCCCACCTTCCCTAAATGATATAAATCGAGATGGGGAGAGTAGGTGATGCACCTGAATGGCTTATCCTTCATGGTAGCCCTTTTTTTGTTTGCATGTTGTATTGTGCTTCTCCCGTAATGTGTTTGCTAAATGTTTGTTAGACTCTTTTATATGACCCTTGTTACTTTGTTGGTGCAAGGTGATAAAGGAATTAAACATGTTGTATAATTCCTCTATATGTATCTCTATTCTTCTATATGTTTTTTTCATGTTTTGTTGTACTTGTGCTATTGTTCGTAAATGTTTTCCTTGTGTAGTCCACTTGGATCTGCGACATGGTAGTTTTGGTGCCTCAAAATGAAGGATCAGATTTGGCCAACTGACAGGTACACACTAGTACCTCTACAATTCTGGCTTAGTTAAGCCAAGGCTGGTAAGCCTTATTCCACTTCAATCTAAATGATCTTCTATGAAACCTAACTGTATACACAGATAATCAAATCTCCTCCCAAGGTGGTGAACTATCCTTGGAGGCAACAATACAATCTCCTGATGCTATTCAATACGTAGAATTTAAACTAAATTGAATTATCCCTTAAAAAACCCTAATTTAATAAACACTCTGAAAATTGATTAAATTATCAAAAAAACTACAAAATATGAATCAAAAGATAATGTTCAGATAACAAGATCAGTGCCTACTTAAAATATGGGTTATAGAGTCAAGAAAATCCAGTCCTACGTACAATCAAAGACGATTTTAAAAACTTTCTTTTAGTAAAACAAGATCATCACCTCACAGGCTTCTGCTTGAATTACAATTCAAATTAATAAACATGATTAATCTTATCAAATTTAACTCGAATTAGGAGATCGACAAGAACAAAAGAAGACGCTCAAATCTAACTATTGATATTCAAATCGTATACATTAAAATTGAATTATAAAATTAGGGAATATAACACAGTGAGGCACTCTAATACATAGAGTATCTAAAAGACTAACTGAAAATCAATAACAATATAATAATAGAAATCAGAATAACACTTATCTCATTTGACATCTAAAAATTTGTACATAATGACTCATATTTGGAGTAATATCCATTCTCTTCTGGAATTGTCTCTCCCCAAAAATCACATTCTAATTGTTTTGAGTTTATTTGACTCAGTATTTATATGTTTCTCAAAGGTTCTCGTGAAAGGACATATCCTTTCATGAATACCTAATCCCTAAAACTACCCCCAAATAATTAAAACAAATTAACCATATAACTGGTTTGAGGGAAAAACATTTCCCATATTACAAATAATATTTGTCACATCTTTGGATAATTTACTTTTGTTATCATCATCTGTTTATGATATAAAACTCCTGCACACCAAATCTACAATTAGATAATCTTTAATAAATTTTAATTTAGGGCTTATCATAATTAATAATGTTTTCAAATCTAAAATGATCCCTATATTAAAGTTTATTAATTTTAATAATATATCAAAATAAATTATCAAGAGAGACATAACATAAAAGTATATGTAGCAATATAGATAAATCTTTCTTTGATAAAATAAGCAAAGTACCAAAAAGATTTAAACATTTAATCAAAGGTATCCTCGTTTAATTATCAAAGTACAAAAATCCAATTAGTAAGATAAAACCTAAAACCCATTA
>MU223106.1:1041108-1116508 GCA_018584345.1 Thuja plicata | reverse complement strand
CCTAGAAAATAAAAGGTGAATACTTACCCTAAAATGATATTTTAAATAATTTACATAGGGTAAGATTGTTAATATTTAAAAAGAAGATAACTTTTAAAGGCAACCCTAAAAATGCAATTTACCTTAACAAATATTTTCATAATAACCAAGGTAAAAAAGGAATATATTAATCAAAGTATATTTATGTATCTTCATAAATCAAATTAAAAGCATAGAAGTATATGCATAAATCACCATAATAAATAATTTCAATAAACATATAAGGTGAAATATACATTTCAAAAAATAATAAAAGGAAAGATACCTAATTATACTTTTTTACCCTAATAAGATATTTCACAATAGTAAATTAGGATAAAGCTAAAATAAAGGAAATACATTTATGTGAAACACTTTTAATAGCAAATATAAAAGAGAAGTGAGATAATATGATTCTCTCTAACACATAAATCGAAGAAAAAATTTAGACTAATTGGTTAGTGGGGGGATGGGTAGGTAGGTAGGAAAAAGGGTCGGCTTGAGAAGTTGAGTGTTCAACTCCCAATCGCCGCCCTTTTGTCCTATATACCTATTATTCCATTTTTCTTTTATTTCTATTTTGAAAAATAGTTATGCATTAAATCCATTGAAATAAAATTTTGCTAATAAATACAAAAATAGGATAATGACAATTATTTAGAGCCTTTTTTATTGTTTAATTAAATTTCAAAATAGGGAAATATTTATGAAAATGCAAATTAATATTATACTTCCCTGATATTTTGCATATTGAGGGCCTAAATTTTTAGGTGCCAACAGTGGCTCTTATTGGGGATGTGCATTCATGCATGGATGCAGTGAAAGCCCAGTTATCTCTGGAAGAAGTAGACCATAGTAAGAAAATAATCATGAAACTAGGACAAAAAAAAAATTTACAAGTTTAGAAAATACTTCCTGTTTCAAGAGAAAAAAGGTTTCAAGTACTGACCATGGGTTGGGAACTCTTGAATGTTTTCATCAGTGTCCTGTAAATGGTAAGAATTTTCACCTGCTTTTGAGATGATCATGTAAGGTCCTAACCATAATGCATCAAACTTACCGTGCTTTCCTTTATCTTGGTCTCTTTCATTCTATTTCAGTACCCAATCACCTTCTTTAAAAATTTTGTTTGACACATTTTTGTCATGAAGAGTCTTAACTTGTCGTTGTTGTTGAAGATTTCTTTCTTGTGTTTGTCTCCTCTTCTCATCCAGCTCTGCTAATTGGCTCAATCGGTCCTCCATAAAGTTTATGTCTTCAAACTCTTCTTCTTGAATGAATCTATAAACAGGCAATAGATTATTTAATGGTAACCTTGCTTGTTTCCCATAAACCAACTCATAGGGAGTGAAACCTGTCAATATTTTTATTGTCACCCTATTTGCCCACAAAGCCAAGCTTAGTTTTGAATCCCATGCTTTCTTATTGTTGCTCAAAATTCTCCTAATGATCTTTATTATATTTTTATTTCTTGATTATTCTTGACCATTCCCTTGTGGATGATATGGGGAAGAGTATGATAAGTTGATATCGTACTTATTGAAAAATTTTGAAAACTCCTTAGACCTGAAACACATACCATTATCGCAAAGGATTTTGTAAGGTCCTCCAAATCTAGTAAGTATGTTCTCTGTCAGAAACTTGATGAATACCTTACTTTTAGCTTGTCTTGTAGGTATAGCCTCAACCCATTTTGTGAAATAATCTATTGTCAGTAATATCCATTTATGACCTCCACTTGAAGCATATGACATCTCCCTAATAAAGTCTATCCCAATATTTTAAAAGGCTCTTCAGTTTGTAAAGGAATAAGGGGTGATGCACCATTGTATTTCAGTTTTCCTGAGAACTTCTGATAAGATTCACACTTCTTAACATATTCATAACAATACTTGAATACATGAGGCCAATAGTACCCCACTTGCAATATCTTATGAGTTGTTGTCTTAGCCGAAAAGTAACCACCACATACCCCATCATGTAACTCTTTTATAACTGACTTGGCCTGACAAATGTCTAGACAAAATAAAAGGATATCGTCATTGTTTTTCCAATATAGATCTGCTTTAATCAGTAAATACCTCAATGCTTTTAATTTTATAGTCCTTTTCTGATTATCACTTAAACCTTCTTGACATTTCATATGCTTTAAGAAGTAAACTATGTTTATGTACCATGGACAATGTTCAATGCTAGTTCCTGAATCTTCCAAATCCACTTGGTTTATTTGGGTTGCATCTAAATCATGAGTTTATCAACCCTTGACCTCTTACTAACTTAGTGATTTGAATCTCAATATCAAATTCTTGAACCTGATTAATCCATCGGCATCTTCTACCTATGACTTCTGATTGTCTCAGTATGTCTTTAGTTGTTGCATTAGGTACATATGCCACAATCTTAGCTCCAACTAAATAAGGCATGAATGAATTTATTGCCTTTACTAATGCATAAGCTTGTTTCTCATGTATATCATAGTTTAACTCAGAAGCTTGTAAAGTCTTACTGAAGAAGGCTATCGGTTGCTCATGTCCTTCATCATGTTTTTTGTAATAGGACAACTGCAATAGTGTGAAAGGAAGCAAAAGAGAATAGTTGAAAAGGTTTTGAGAAATTAGGGGATCTCAACATCAGAGCTTCCTTAATTGCTTTCTTAATATTATAAAAATCCTCTTAGGCCTCATCTATCCATTTTAGAACTACATTCTTCTTTAACACTTTGCAAAAGGTTTAACAATTTCTAAAAAATTTGAGACAAACCTTCTTACAAAGTTGATCTGTCCAAAGAAAGATTGAATCCCCTTGACATTTTCAAGAATCTGAATCTTATTAATTGCTTCAATCCTTTCTAGATCTATCTGTTGGATAATATCAGTTTTGGTTACTGATCATGTTGTTGATATTCATGTTTTGTCACTGATCTCAACATATATTTCTATGGAGAAGATTGACTGACTACTTAACTGGAACGAGTGTACGAACATTGTATGGATGATTCAAAATGATCAAGTTTGGATTTATGCAGAAGGATGTGTGCTAACCTTATTCCTAAGGTTTCTTGACTTTATGTTACATTATGTGGATGTTATAGTTCAATTGGTGAAGACTAGTTTTCTGGACTGCAACTGTGATTCTGGACAGAGTAGGTCTCTATGTTTTGGGTATATCTTTCTGACGGAGATATTTCAAAAATTGTGAGCTTACAGATGGATATCCGACATATTTTAGAGTAATGGGTTGAGTTTTATTGTTGATTGAAGACTGATGATGTCATCTCTGGTGTGTATTCTGGAGAAGACCTATTTCCTGGCCGACTTCAGACATGTAGCATGTGAAATTAATTGTGAGCATGAATTGTGGATCTAGAAGTATATGTAATGAATTATAAATGTTTTTTACTTGTCTTAGATACCGTGTGTATCTTAGCAAGGGGCCATGTAATTATTTTTATGATGGAAAGCCTTAATTGGCTGACCTAATAAATTATGTATTAGGAAAGCTTAACTGACCAACCTAACAAGTTATTGTGTAAGGGTATATATGAAAGATAAATTCTTATGGAGAAGTGTGATAGAGAAGAGAAAGGTAGATATGTGTGAAAGATGTGAAGCTTGTTGACTGTTGGATACAAGAAGAGTTGATACTTCATTGGAAGTAATTAAGCAAAGACAGTTGCTGGCAGACAGCTCTTTGATTGTGTATTTTCTTTATACACTTGTGCGGATTGTAAATACTTGAGGATGGATTTAACCTTCTTTGGGCAGTGTGCCTTGGTAGTGAGCCTACTATTTCCTTTGACTCCTAATAGGGTCTATCTCCTAACAAGGACTGTGTACTATAATGTTGTAACAAGCTCATAATAGGGCTAATATCTTTTAACAGGGACACTATACTCTCAGTACATTATTTGTGGGTGTTAATTCCCACTGGGGTTTTACCTTTAACAGGGTTTCCTTGACAACAAATATTATGTTATGGTATTTTCTATTAATATGTTATCATTTACATTTGTAGATTTGGTTTATAAAGTATAAAGTTTAATAATCTATATCACAACTGATTCACCCCTCCTCTTAGTTGTCTTGTGGACTGTTATTCCTAACAATTGGTATCAAAGCTATTGGTCTTCAGAGAGAAATTTTAATAGCTTGAGGTGATCTTGAAGATGAATTAATATAGGAAGGATAGTCCAAAGTTTGACTCTAAAAACTTTGATAGTTGGTAGAACAAGATGAGAACGCATTTTCTATATCTGGGAATTGACTACTAGATGATAACAAAGAAGAAGGAAAAGATAGCAACTGAAGATGAATTAGAGAAATCCAGTGATGATCAAAAGAAGCTATTCTCATGCAATATGGTTGCAAGGGAATCCTTAATCGACACATTATCATAAGGAGAATTTACTGAAGTAAAGGACTTGGACTTGGTACATGAAATCTAGTCAAGACTAGAAGCACTATATGTTGGAGACAAGTTTACAAAGCAAGCAAAGTTACAGAACTAGAAGACAAAGATGGAATCACTGAAGATGAAAGAAGATGAGAACATCAGATCATATGCATAGAGAATTACTGAGGTAGTGATTGGTATTAGGAACTCTAGAGGAACTTATAGTGAGGAAGAATTTATTGCAAAGATACACAGATCTTTGACACCTGCATATAGAACCAAGGTTCAGACTATAGACGAGATCAAACCTTTGACACCGAACTTCACCAAAGAGATGTTGATTGGAAAGCTAACTACATTTGAAGTCATAGAATTGGGAGACACTCTACCTAAGGTTGAGTCGGCATTCAAAGCAACCGTGCACAAAAGCAAAAGAATCTTACCTGGAAATGCAAGTACAAGCAATAATGATCTAAAAGAAGAACTTGGAGCTTATGCAGATGAATGGGAACATATACAGGAAGAAGAAATAAATCTAGATGAAATTATTGCACTGATTTCTAGAAGAGAAAAGAGAGGTAAGGGTAAGTTTGAGGGAAAATTACCTTTGAAATGTTTTTCATGTAACAAGATCGGTCATTTTGCATCTAGATGTCCTACAAGAATTCCAAAGCACAAACCTAAGTTTTTCAAGTCTAAGTTCTCAAAGGATAAGGAATGTTATTATACTAGTGAAGGTATATCTGATGATGAGAATGGTGATTATGATGAAATTGGATTTATTTCTATTAAAGATGATGAACCTATGCATGAAGAAAAATCATTAGTATCTCAAGTTGAAAAGAAATCTGAATGGGTCATAGATAGTGGTTGTTCACATCATATGACTGGAGATAAAAATAAGTTTGTGAGTTTGAAGAAATATGATGGTGGTTTTCTTAGATTTGGTGACAATATTCCTAAACTTATTATTGGATTTGGACCTATTTCTTTGGATGAAAAGACTAATACTGACAATGTATTACTTGTTGATGGACTTAAGCACAATTTGTTGAGTGTTGGATAGCTAGTGGACAAGGGTTATCAACTAAACTTCATAAATGAAAAGTGTACTATCAAGAGAAAAATAGGAGACTTGATAGCATCTGGTACTAAATCCAGAAGCTTCTAGTTTTATTGCAAAGGTTGATGACAGTTGGTTATGGCACAAAAGATTTTGTCATGTTAATTTTGATAACATTGTGAAGGCAAGTATGACAAAAGCAGTCAGAGATCTACCTAAAATTGTAAATCCATCCAACACTATGTGTAGAGAATGTGTTATGGGGAAACAGACTCAAAGCACCTTCAAGAGAAAATCTTATTCAGAAAAAGGGAAGTTGTATCTGGTGCACACAAATCTATGTGGTCCTACAAGAACAAGATCATACTATGGTGAAAGGTATTTTATACTTTTTGTTGATGACTTTTCTAGAATGATGTGGGTTACATATTTGAGAGAGAAATCTGAAGCATTTGACAAGTTCAAGTTGTTCAAAGCAAAATTTGAGAATGAATCTGGTTTAAAGATGAAATGTTTGAGATCAGACAGAGGAGGAGAGTTTACATCAAAACTTTTTAATACATATTGTGAAGAAAATGGAATACATAGACAGACTTCAGCTCCTAGAACTCCACAATAGAATGGGATAGCAGAGTGAAGAAATAGAACCATATTAGATGCTGCAAGGACTATGTTGTTGGAAGGAAATGTATCACATGTTCATTGGAGAGAAGTAGTTGGCACTGTTGTGTACACATTAAATAGAATTCAGATTAGAGAAGGTACAAATTAAAATCCTTATGAATTATGGCTTGATCATGCACCTACTGTGAAATACTTTAGAATATTTGGTAATAAATGTTATATCAAAAGAGATGATGAGATATGAAATTTTGATGCTAGAAGTGATGAAGGAATCTTTCTTGGTTATTCCACTAAGAGTAAAGCATATAAATGTTTCAATTTGAGACTGAGGAAATTGATTGAAAGTGCCAATGTGAGGATAGATGTGAAATTTCAATTTCTGGAAAGAATGTATGATTATGGTCAGATAATAGAATTAAGAGAAGTTGTTTCTAAACCTAAAGGTCCCTTGATGATCAAGAATGAAATTCAAGAAGAAGAACAGATAGAAGCTATTGAGACATTAAAGACACCAAGGTATGACAAGAAAAACCACCCTGAAGATCAAATTATTGGTGATGCAAGCAAAGGCATGATGACTAGATCTAAATTTAGAGATGAGATCTGTTTGATTTCTCAGTTTTAACCCAAGACTACAGATGAAGCATGTAAAGATGAATCTTGGACTAAATCCGTGGAAGAAGAACTAGAATAGATAAAGAAGAACAATAGTTGGGAATTGGTTCCAAGGCCTAAGAACAAGAATGTGATTGGCACTAAGTGGGTTTTCAGAAACAAAATGGATGAGGAAGGCATAGTGGTAAGAAATAAGGCTAGACTAGTATGTAAAGGCTACTCACAACAAGAAGGCATAGACTATGAAGAATAATTTTCACATGTTGCTAGACTGGAAGCTGTGAGACTATTCCTTGTTTATGCTACACATAAAGACTTCAAAGTGTATCAGATGGATGTGAAATCAGCATTCTTGAATGGTGATCTAGAAGAAGAAGTGTGCATTGAGAAACCTAATGGTTTTCCTTTAACAGATGATGAAAACATGGTTTGTAGACTGAAGAAGGCACTGTATGGACTAAAACAAGCACTGAGGGCATGGCATGCAAGACTAGATAAACACCTACTTCTTCTTGGTTTTAGAAAAGGTAATGCAGATAGTAATTTGTATTTAAGAACTGATGAAGATGGAATCTTAATTATAGAATTTTTTGTTGATGATATCATTTTTGGAGGCAATGATAAAATGAGTAAGAAGTTTGATAAAGAAATCAAGAATGAGTTTGAGATGTCAATGATTGGTGAGATGAAATTTTTTCTTGGTTTGCAAATTAATCAGAGTAAGAATGGCATATTTATATCTCAGACCAAGTACCTTAAGGAAATGTTGAAGAAATCTGGAATGGAAGATTGTAAACCTATTGATACACCTGTGGTAACAAGGAACAAACTAACTAAAAGTGATGAGACTCAAAGTGTTGGGCAGACTAAGTACAGATCAATGATTGGAGGTCTATAATATTTGACACACACTAGACCATATATTACCAATGCAGTTGGAATTGTGGCTAGATATTAGGCAGATCCTAAAGAGACACATTTTGTTGTTGTGAAAAGAGTTTTTAGATATTTGAAAGGAGTAGTAGAGTATGGATTATGGTATGAAAAATCTGATGATTTTACATTGTAGGATTTTACTGATGCTAATTGGGAAGGTAATGTAGATGGTAGAAAGAGCACAAGTGTTGGAGCATTTTTTCTTGGAAAGAGGTTGGTATCTTGGTTGAGAAAGAAGAAGAACTATATTTCTCAATCTAATGCTGAGTCAGAGTATGTTGCTGCTGCAATAAACTGTACACAAGTGGTTTGGATGATACAAATGTTGAAGGACATCAGAATAATTTTCAAAGAACCAGTGGTTATCTATTGTGATAACACCAGCATAGTGAATATGTCAAAAAATATTGTAATGCATTCAAAGACTAAATATATTTCCATCAAGTATCAATTCTTGAGAGAGAAGGTAGCAGACAGAGAGATTAAACTGGAGTATATTAGCACAAAGGAACAGATAGCAAAAATAGTTACCAAACCTTTGCCAAAAGATGCTTTTGAATATCTCAGAGGCATGCTTGGGGTCATGGCCCCTCCCAGTGAAAACTAAAAGATGCAGATGTGCATCAGTCCAGTGGATCTCAGAGCTATATCATTCTCTGGACTTGCTGTATGGATCTACTCCTTAGGGGGAGTGATCGCAGAAAAATATTGGAGTACATTTAGGTGATATTGCACCTAGCTGATTGGACATGAAGATTTGAAAAATCTACATCTTACAGAAGACTACAGGTGAATTATGGCACCCTTTTCCATTTCTGCCAAAGGGGGAAGAAATCTATGTGAAAATCCCTACTATTTTAGGGAGATTTATGTTGAGGATATTGAGAATATTGTATTGAGAGAGTAATTTTGGGTTGATGCATATGGATTTTCCCATATGTTACCATCAATGCCAAAGTGGGAGATTGTTGGATGATATCAGTTTTGGTTACTGATCATGCTGTTGATATTCATGTTTTGTCACTGATGTCAACATATATTTCTATGGAGAAGATAGACTGACTACTTAATTGGAACGACTGTATGGACACTGTACGGATGATTCAGAATGATCAAAGTTGGATTTATGTAGAAGAATGTGTGCTAAACTTATTCCTAAGGTCTCTTAAATTTATGTTACATTATGTGGATGTTACAGTTCATTTGGTGAAGATTGGTTTTCTGGACTGCAACTGTAATTCTGGACAGAGTAGGTCTCTGTGTTTCGGGTATATCTTTCTGGCGGAGATATTTCAAAACTTGCAAGCTTACAGATGGACATCTGACATATGTTATAGTAATGGGTTGAGTTCAATTTTTTGATTGAAGGCTGGTGATGTTAGTTGTGGCGTGTATTCTGGAGAAGACCCATTTCCTGGCCGACTTCAGACATGTAGTGTGTGAAAGTAATTGTGAGCATGAATTGCGGATCTAGAAGTATATTTAATGAATTATAAATGTTATTTACTTGTCTTAGATACCATGTGTATCTTAGCAAGGGGATATGTAATTATTTTTATGATGGAAAGCCTTAATTGGATGACCTAATTAATTATGTATTAGGAAAGCTTAACTGGCCGACCTAATAAGTTCTTGTGTAAGGGTATATATGAAAGACAAATTGTTATGGAGAAGTGTGATAGAGAAGAGAAAAGAAGATATGTGTGAAAGTTGTGAAGCTTGTTGACTGCTAGATGCAAGCAGAGTTGATACTTCATTAGAACTAATCAAGCAAAGACAGTTGCTGGCAGACAGTTCTCTGATTGTGTATTTGCTTTATACACTTGTGCGGATTGTAAATCCTTGAGGGTGGCTTTAACCTTCTTTAGGCAGTGTGCCTTGGTAGTGAGCCTACTATTTCCTTTGACTCCTATCAGGGTCTATCTCCTAACAGGGACTATGTACTGTAATGTTGTAACAAGCTCCTAACAGGGCTAATATATTTTAACAGAGATACTATACTCTCAGTACATTATTTATGGGTGTTAATTCCCACTAGGGTTTTACCTTTAACAGGGTTTCCTCGACAATAAATGTTGTGTTATGATGTTATCTATTACTGTGTTATCATTTACCTTTGCATATTTGGTTTATAAAGTATAAATTTTAATAATCTATATCATAATTGATTCACCCCCCCTCTTAGTTGTCTTGTGGACTGTTATTCCTAACACTATCTTCACTCCATCTCTAGATACGATATGTCCAATAAGTTTACCTCCAGTTACCCCAAAATGGCATTTCTTTGGGTTTAAGGATATCTCATACTCAAGGGCTCTTTTGAAGATTTGTTCTAAATGTTTGCAATGATCATCTGCCCGTTTGAAATAATTTGTGATGTCATCTTGATATATTTCCATAATAAAATCAAAGAAATCTTCAAAAGCCACATCCATGGCCCTCTAAAAAGTAGCCCCGATAGTCATAAGTCCAAATGGCATCCTTGCATAAATGTATGTACCCCATGGTGTGGTAAATGTCATTTTATACTGTTCTTCCTCTTTAACCTTCACCTGATTATACCCGGAGAACCCATCCATCATGGATAACAACTCATTACCAGTGATTTTTTTGTAATAATGCCTCCATGTTAGGTAATGCATAATTGTCTTTTAATGAAGATATGTTTAAGTTCCTGAAATCTACACAAAGTCTGATATCTCCATTTTTCTTCCTAACAGGTACTAGATTTGAAACCCAAGTAGAATGCCTAATTGGTTTTATAATTCCGGCATCTCTCATCTTTATTAGTTCCTCCTTCATCTTAGGAGCCAAAGTTTGATTTATGGGTCTCTGCCTTTGTCTAAAGGGCTTTACATCTGGTTTTAGGGGTATCTCATGTTGTAATAAGGCTTCCATATATGCTTTGAGGTCATCATAAGACCAATAAAATACATTTATGTACTTTCTAAGAAAGCCAATAATCTTCGACCTAATTTTTGGCGTTAGTTTCTTACCAATAAGGACTTCTTTAGGAGTATGTTCATTTCCCAAATTTATCTTTTCTACTTCCTCTACAGGAGTTTGTTCTATCTTAATTTCATTCTTAGAGTCTTTATTATCAAACATTCTTTCTAATGCCACAAGCCCCTTTGGGATTTTATTAGTCTTAAGATGAATCACCTCTTTCCCAAATAAAGTTTCTTTTCCTTCAACTGTTTCAACATAAGCATTCAAATCAATAGACTGGTCTTCATACCTTTCCTCACATTCAAGGAATTTTATGATGTCTCTACCATCTTCAAAAACTTGCCAATTTTGAATGTTATCTGGCACTGCTGGTCTTTATTTGGTCTCAACATGTATAATATCTTCACAAGGAATATCATTCTGCTTAACTGCTAGGTTAGCCATAAAATCTACAAGAATATTTTCAGACCTATCTATCCAAGTTATTGAAAAAGTATCAAAACATTCTATGGAATCCCACACCTCATTCTTGTACCTTTTTAGGTTGTGATTTTTAGTAACAAATTTATCCCTAACTTGAGATACAACTAATTCAGAATCCCCATAAATAGAAATAAGTTTAATACCATTCTTACTTGCTATTTTTAGGCCTAGTAAGAGTGCCTTGTACTTTGCAGTATTGTTAGTACAATCAAAGGCTAACAAAAAGGAATATTTAAAAGATTTTCCACTTGGGGATACAAACACTACACTTGCTCCATTACCACTTTTGCTACATGATCCATCAAAAACATTTACCAAATGCAAGTACTACTTTCTCTAGCATGTAACTCAATAGGATTAGTATTTTCAACAACATCTTTATGAATACTTACTTGTAAATTCTCTATATCTATGTGGAAAAAGTATGTAACATGACTTGGATCAACTTCTTCAATGATATAGGTAGACCTTGGTTCCTTATCAATCCTCATAATCCTATCATTAGCTGGAATAGAAGCATAAGATAAATCTAATTGGACATTACCACCTACCAAGTTAGATCATTGTCTAGATAATAACATTCCATAACTAGGTGGTACTTCTAAAATAGTGATATCAATGTTATAAGACTTTTCAGGACAAGAAGGAAACTTGAATTCAACATTTTTTATTATTCCAATAAATGGGATAGACCTATTATCCATGGCATAGTACTTTCCATAAGTAGTATTTACATTCATTCCTAATTCCTTCATAACTCCATGAGGCATAATATTAACTGATGCTCCAGAGTCTAACATACAATTTTTTACTAGTTTATTGTTTATTAACAAAGTCAAAAAGAAAGGGTCTACTTTAGTAGTATCCTCATTAATAGATTTTCCTAGATAAATAACTGGTAACTCTTCATTATATTTTAGTTCTTTGGAATCCCTTTTAACAACATCATTTATTATTTTGAGCGTTTCATTCCTGCAATCAGTTAATTTCATCATTTCCAATAGACGGATAAAAAATTTTACTTGAGACAATGCTTGAGACATAAATGAAGCACAATTAGAAATTTTATTACCATTGCTTTTCTTGTTCATTGGTTTGCTTATCTTTGGTTTTGGATCAACTTTCCTTTTAGGAAGTTCCACTTTCCCAATCTTTGCATTGCTATTTTTGTTTGAAGCTTTCAATATTCCCACTGCTTTTTCATGGTCTAAGTTTATAGCTCTACTCCTCAAATGATAGTTGCTACAGACTTTTTCCAATGCTGCCACAGTATATGCTTATCTTTCCTCTCTAGTTGACCTTCTTATTTCTAGATTCTCATCATTATCTGAAAATATTTGCTACTCCTAATAATATCCCAACTTCCTATGATCCTCATTTGGCATATAATCTTGTTTAGAATCATCACTATTTGATGCCCAAAATGGGTTGGATGACATTGCATTTATCATGGGTTGATCCTCATCTCTCTAATCATTTTCTTCTAAAATTTTGTGAGCTAGTAAACATCCCTCCTGTGAATGAGGTAATCTACATACTTCACACTAAGGTTCGCCTTCTATAAAGTGGTTATTCTTCTTAAGTGGGTCGGGAGTTTCCATCTGCCTTTTCAAAGGTTTTCCATCTTTCCAATCAGTGTGATAAGGCATGTCTTGTAACCTGTATCGATCATTTCTATTGAAATTTTTGTCATTTTTGTTTACCTGAGCATGACCTTTATTTATTTGTAAGTTTTTTACCATTACCCATATTTCATCTATCTTTTCTTTATCCTCATTCTTTCTTGGAACTATAGGGTTGAAAAGTTTAGGGTCACTTCTCTTATATTATCTCCCAGTAGCTATCTTATTATTTTCAATAGTCAATGCAATTTTAAATGCCCGTGGTAATGTTGTCAGGTTACGAGACCTTATTTCATAATTTGTCTTAACATCAAAAGCTTCTATGTAGAAATATATTAAAAATGGATCTAGAGGGTGAATATCTTTAGGAATTTTATTTAACACTTTGCTGAACCTTTTGTTAAAATCCTTCACTGTCTCATTCATATTATTTTTTATACTTGTTAACTCATGAGATGCAAGAGTTGGATCCCTATGTTCTACAAATTCTTCTAAAAACTGATCAACAAAATCATTCCAACTATTGATTGAATTGTCCGACAAGTTTCTATACCATTCGTCTGCACTATCTCTTAGGGACTGCACAAATAGTTTCATACACACATCTTCGTAGGTTATGTCAAATTCATATACAACATTTTTGACATTGATAACATGTCGTTCTTCTAATTATGACCCATCACCGGTAAACTTAGGGATAGCATATTTTGATTTATTCAATATCAGGTCAGGAGAGCATATATCATTTGAAAAATCTAACTGCCTATATCTTTCATTAACCATTGGGAATCTGACATTTGCTCCATTTCTAACTTGACCATTATTTTGAAAAATTTGATTTTGTGAAACAGGGTTACCTCTCTGATTTTGATTTCCCTAATTACCATATTGGCCGGTGTGAACATGCTGGACCACATCCCCCTGATTATGTGCATATATGTTCTGTGTCAAATTTTTTTGGTGTCTGGTATTTTGATAAGGCTGACCCAGGTTAGTTTCATATGCATTTTTCTCATTATGATATTGATATCCATTAATATTTCTCCTTTGGTCTGAGTTCTGAGCGTGATTGTCAAATTGATGAGCATATATATGCTACCGTATATTATCATATATTCTATTATCATCATGCACTTTTTAATATTTGTTCTGCATGTTATTTTCCTGCACACGCTGATCTTGATGTCTGATTTGTGTATTGGAATACTGCAGAGGCTACGCAATCATTTGTTGGTGCGGGCCCCACTTTCTATTATCATCAAGGTAAGGTGCGATACTTCCACCCTGTTGTTCACTTTGGTAAGCCAATTTTGTTCACCCTAAGCCTCCACCTTGAAAGTGTAGGCCAATGCTAGGATTACCCAAATATTGCTAATCATCATGTTGCCCTTTATAATTGTTACATAATTCCTCCTCGTGCGCACTATTATACTTTTGTTTGTGTGTGTGTAGACCTCTATATTCCATATGGATCGAATCATCTTGGTTATGTGCAGGACTACCATGAAATTGTGGTGCACAATCACTCTTGTGTTGACCATGTGGGACATGCTACATAATACTCCCATGGTGCTCCATATCACAATAAGTTTGCTCTTTATTATTTTTGCCTTGCTTGCAGTCTCCATAATGTTATGCATGTCTATGCTTATCAAACTGGTCTTACGTATGATGCTGGTTGCTTATAGGTGTTTGACACTGATGTATAGGGTCACTTCCATATTGATGCTGGCTTTTTTTATGTGCACCACATATTTGGTGTTGGCTCTGCATGTTATGTATATATTTTTGATCATGATGGCTATGCGTATTAAAACAATTTTGTTGGTAACGTTGCATTTGATAATTTGCACTATTCTCATTTTGTGTATTATAATTGTTCTGTATGTGTTGGTCATCATCCCCTTCATCGTGTGTTGTTTTATAATATTGTGGATGACAGTTGCAATTATCCCGTAGCCGTTCATTGTGACAATGCAAGACATCTGGGTTTAATTTATCTTGATGCTAATGTGTATTTAGGTCACCACGCATATTATTCTTGTCTGCCATACTATTTTCAAACTGTGAATAATGCTAGTTCTAATGATAATGGTTCCTTTCATTTTCGTGGACCCTCGCATGATCTCGTTGTTAAATTTGTTCCAAAAATCCATGGTGTTGTATTTTGAAATAATTATGTGTATCATAACCATTCTCTTGGCCTTGCATATAATTTCCATAGTGTTGTGTATGTTGTCTACCATCCTTCTCACCTTGAAAATGTAGGCCAAAGCCATCACCATGCAAATACTGATCAGTATCAACATAATGTGCATGAGATTGTTGATCCACGTGATTATGTTGATACATTTTATCTAGTAATTCACCCATTTTCTATGTAGCATAATCATTATTATGCTTATTACTATGTTTATACACTTTATTTCCATCATTCTATGCATTTGAATCTCCATCGTGATGTTGAGCCATACTCTTATGGTGTTGTGTATCAAAACAAACTTTTTCATTATTATCTTTCTCTTGGGTGCAATATCTCCATGACTGCGCATTACTTCCACTGTCTTAACCATCGTAGTAGCCATTATAACTCCCTCTTTTATCATTTGTGATGTATAGTGAATTGGAATGAAAATTCTTGAAAGGATCATTATTGCGTTGCTTATGAGGGGGGTTGTATCTCAACACCCGAGTATTTCTATCAAGTGTTTCATCATTATTTACCTCTGTAACTTTAGAGCTATTATGCGGTGATATAATATCCTCCCTCTGAATCCTCATTCTTTTAAAAACCTCATCAAGTTGTCTTTTAAATGCCCTAATCATTCCTTCATTCTTGTTCTCTAGAGAAATCAATCCTTGTGCCATAACATCCATAATTTCATCCTCCTGAGTCCGCCCTTCATTTTAAAATATATCAATGTCCCTTGGATCAAAACATAGGCTCTTTTCTCCATTGTTATTAACGGGACTATTTTGACTTGAATTCAAAAATTGCTCACAAGCCAATTCCCACTCATCTCTATTAGGTTGTGTTGTATTAGGTACGTACAACATTTTTGAATTTCTATTTCTTTTGATCGGTTCTAATTCCACAAAAGTATTATTTTTCACGGATCTTCTCCCTAACATAAGTTTCTCTCAATCTTTCTTCGAGGCTAAAATTTAGAGTCGCCACTTCACTTTCTATGAATAAATAATTGTTCTGAGTCTTCTCTCTCCCAGTAGAGTCTTAGTGAATTTCACAATTGTAACCAAAGATTCTTCAAATATCTTTTACAGATAACTTCCCCAGCAGATTTACCAATTTGTTGGTACCCAAAAATGAAGGATTGGATTTGGCCAACTGACAGGTACACACTAGTACCTCTGCAATTCTGGCTTAGTTAAGCCAGGGCTGGTAAGCCTTATTCCACTTCAATCTAAATGATATTCTATGATGCCTAAATGCATACATAGATAATCAAATATCCTCCCAAGGCGGTGAACCGTACTTGGAGGCAATAATACAATCTCCTGATGCTATTCAATATGTAGAATTTAAACTAAATTGAATTATCCCGAAAAAACCCTAATTTAAAAAACGCTCTAAAAATTGATTAAATTATCAACAAAACTACAAAATATGAATCAAAAGATAATGTTCGTATAACAAGATCAGTGCCTACATAAAATATGGGTTATAGAGTCAAGAAAATCCAGTCCTACGTACAATCAAAGATGATTTTTAAAAATTCATCACCTCGCAGGCTTCCGCTTGAATTGTAATTCAAATTAATAAACACAATTAATCTTATCAAATTTAACTCAAATTAGGAAACCGACAAGAACAACAAAAGACGCTCAGATCTAACTATTAATATTTGAATCATATACATTAAAATTGAATTATACAATTAGGGAATATAACATAGCGAGGCACTCTAATACATAGAGTATCTGAAAGACTAATTGAAAATCAATAACAATATAATCATAGAAAGCAGAATAACAATTATCTCATTTGACATCTGAAAATTTGTACATAATGACTCATATTTGCAGTAGTATTCGTTCTCTTCTGGAATTGTCTCTCCCAAAAAATTGCAATCTAATTGTTTTAAGTTTATTTGACTCAATATTTATATGTTTCTCAAAGGTTCCCATGAAAGGACATATCCTTTCATAAATACCTAATCCCTAAAACTACCCCCAAATAATTACAACAAGTTAACCATATAAATGGTTTGAGGGAAAAACATTTCCCGTATTATAAATAATATTTGTCGCATCTTTGGATAATTTACATTGGTTATCATCATTTGTTTATGATATAAAACTCCTGCACACCAGATCCATAATTAGATAATCTTTAATAAATTTTAATTTAGGGCTTATCATAATTAATAATGTTTTCAAATCTAAAATGATCCCTATATTAAAATTTATTAATTTTAATAATATATCAAAATAAATTATCAAGAGAGACATAACATAAAAGTATATGTAGCAATGTAGATAAATCTTTCTTTGATAAAATAAGCAAAGTACCAAAAAGATTTAAACATTTAATCAAATGTATCCTTGTTTAATTATCAAAGTACAAAAATCCAATTAGTAAGATAAAACATAAAACCCATTAATTGGAAAATAATTTTATATTTTAATTGAGAGTTTTACTTTCAAATGTTAAACATAATGAATTTCCTTTTCAGAATACATTTTCCAAAATATGAAAAAATATTAATTTCATATAAATATATTTCTAGAATTCTAGGGTGCAAATAATTGTAAATATTATAACTCACCCTAGAAAATAAAAGGTGAATACTTACCCTAAAATGATATTTTAAATAATTTACATAGGGTAAGATTGTTAATATTTAAAAAGAAGATAACTTTTAAAGGCAACCCTAAAAATGCAATTTACCTTAATAAATATTTTGAAAATAACCAAGGTAAAAAAGGAATATATTAATCAAAGTATATTTATGTATCGTCATAAATCAAATTAAAAGCATAGAAGTATATGCATAAATCACCATAATAAATATTTTCAATAAACATATAAGGTGAAATATACATTTCAAAAAATAATAAAAGGAAAGATACCTAATTATACTTTTTTACCCTAATAAGATATTTCACATTAGTAAATTAGGATAAAGCTAAAATAAAGGAAATATGTTTATGTGAAACACCTTTAATAACAAATATAAAAGAGAAGTGAGATAATATGATTCTCTCTAACACATAAATCTAAGAAAACAATTACACTAATTGGTTAGTGGGGGGATGGGTAGGTAGGTAGGAAAAAGGGTTGGCTTCAGAGGTCGAGTGTTCAACTCCCGATCGCTGCCCTTTTGTCCTATATACCTATTATTCCCTTTTTCTTTTATTTTTATTTCAAAAAATAGTTATGCATTAAATCCATTGAAATAAAATTTTGCTAATAAATATGAAAATAGGATAATGACAATTATTTAGAGCCTTTTTATTGTTTAATTAAATTTCAAAATAGGGAAATATTTATGAAAATGAAAATGAATATTATACTTCCCTGATATTTCGCATATTGAGGGCCTAAATTTTTAGGTTCCAACAGGTAGCACTGATTCTTTTTGGTCTCCATGTTGTGGTCCAAATTGACTCTTGTTTGTAACTCTTGAGTTTTCTTTCCTCCATTGTGATTGTAGTTCTGCTTTCTTTGGGGAATGATGTCAATTCATTTGCAATAATATCATGTCTATATGTACATGTTATCTTATGATCATACTAACCCCACAGTAGGAAGATCCCTTCTGTGTTCTTTGTATGTTTATCTGATATTTCCCTTGATTTGTCTTCATTTGGGGGCATCTCATAGTTGAAACGTAATCAGTAGAGTTGTTTATGTTTCTTTCAAAGCCATTGCTCCTATTAAAGTGTTAGCAATGACTTTAACATGGGGGCATACACTCTACTCACTTTTTGCACACACGCACATTCAAAATATTTTCAAAAATTAAAAATTTTCCCTTTATGGATTAAAGGCTAATCCTTAAAGCATGGATATTTTAATTTATAGGATCTCTTGATCCCCCCAGTTTAAATTTGCACAGATCTCTTGATCCCTCCAGTTTCAAATTACAATTTTTTGATCCCTTAAGGTCGGAAGGTGTCCTTAAGAATGGATCTCCCTGATGGGTTGACTAGTGAGTAGCCACATTCACTAGGCGGTTCAACTCCATCTTTCTAGTTACACTTTTTCTTTGTGTGGTTCACAATGGGACATAAGTTCTCATTGGGCAAGGTAACCACACCCTCTCTCTCTTTCTCCTTAACTGGTGATGTCTCTCTTATCATGCTATTAGGGTTGATAAAGACTTAAGTCCCTTGGGGGCTTGAGGATTTCTTTGTCTCTTTTGATTCCAATAAGATTATCTATTCTTTATGATCTCCTTTACCAAGAGTTTGCGTCGAGTCCATACTCTTGCTAAAGTGGGGGCTAAATGTATAGTCAAAAAATGGATGCACTTCCATAGTAGACTGGTTTATCCTTACGAGTAAGTGGTTTGGGGTCATGTCAAGTGCCTTGAATGGGTTCCTGACTTTAATCTGGCTTTAGCCCCCTATTCTGCCCCATTTCCACTTTTTCAACCTATTTCTGGCACCCCAAACTGAAAAACAAGGACTTTGGCCTCAGGATCAAGGTCTAACTCGACCTTTACCTAGGTCACAATCAACCTTTTTGAGGCCTGGGGTTCAAATTTCAGAATTTCAGGGTTTTTGAATGTTGGTCTTTGGAAAAAGTTAATTCTCGAGTCAGCTATTTTGATCTTTGGAACAACAAATATTAAATTATATTTAATATAGGTCCTCTTCTAGGGGCATGGGTCTAATTGGAATTTAATTCTCCTATGTCGGTCTCTCTAGAAGATTGTGCCCTAGTTTCATATAAAAGAAAGCTTTCTCCTCTCATTTTCTCTAACCATCATTAACCACATGAACCATAATCATCATTGCAAGAATTCAAAGACTTGAAGAGTGAGATCCAAAGGTTAAGAAGAAAGATTTGAAGCAAGCCAAGTAGCCATTGAAGCATTCATCCATTCTCAAGCACTTCTCAAGTACTCATTTTCATCAAGGAGATCCATTGGTGGCCATTGAAGGATTCAAGCTTCATGGAGCCCTCTTGTTGAAGATTTATCCATCCACATTCTTCCAAGCCTCTTCCAATTCAAAAACCCATTCAAGATTGGTGTTGAAGATCTACAAACAATTTATTTGAGACATTCTACATTCTACATTCTACATCCCTTTTGGTGCATACATACTTGTGGATTCACGAATTCGAATCCGCCACAATGACTTCTATAAGCAAGGTGAATTTTTACATTTACTTTGTTTTATTTATGCAATTTCAATTATACTTTAAGGTTAATTTGAAAGCCTAGGTTTGACCAAGGCAAACCCCACCCCCCCAACAAACAAACCAATTTTCTTGCTGGTATAGGTTCAGAACAACAGATTGGGCGCAGATTTGGATACCCTTTTCGAAAAAATTTCAAGATCCAAAAACAAAATTTCAGTTTGAGAATTTTTAGGTTGATTCTACCCTAGGTCAGAATCAGAAATTCTGGGTAAATGGTGACATTGATTTGAGGGTACAAATCGAAACTGTGTCAGAATGGAAAAATATTTCTGGGTTTTGTTTGTCTCTGCTTTTCTATTCTGAATTTGGTCTCAGATTTTCTAGAAACTCAACACAGGATTCATAAAATAGCATTCTTCAGATCTACAACACTTCAAGATTATTACATTTCTCCTATCCATTTCAATTAAGGTTATGAATATATATAAATCTATTGCACATTCAAATAAATAAATGGGTACTTAAGATCTTCCTTCTTTATTCTTATTTCCAAATGTTTGATTCATTTATGCATTGATCCTTCCATTTTGGATTAATCAATTTGGATCTTTCATTTGTATATCTAAGGATAGAAGAAGAGCATTTTATTTACCCCCTACATTTCAATAAACAAACAAATCATTCTTTTAAATGTAATATAGGATAATATCATAACCTAAAATCAAAACATATCTATTTTCTTATATTACATTTTGGTGAACCTGCAATAGACAACTCTTTATTTTTGGTGTTAGATTTACATCTTTTATGTTAGATCATGCATGCCTATTAGATTATCTTTCTTTTATGTTCTTGCATTTACATTTCAAAAATTAAAAATCAAATACATGTGTTTCCTAAATTAGTTCATTTGCATTGCATTGGTGTATGAGCTTTACCACTTCTAATCCTACTTATAGTATCCCAGTTAGAAGAAGCTGTATACTTATGGGTTCCTTTGATCCTGAGTCTTTGTCTCCTTTCCTTAGGATCCCAGATGAAAATTTGATCACTCATGATTCTAATCCTTCTATTGAGAATAACTCTTCTCACTCATCTCATGATGAGGATGATGCTTTAAGAGTTCCTCCTGAACAAGTGCAAAAAATTTCAACCGAACTTGATAAAGTGGGAAATTGGATTATTCAAGAAAACCATAATCTAGATTCCATCCAAGCTATAGAGGCTCTTAATAAATTCCTTCATGATAGTGATGAAGGTGTCAACCTCTTGCATGGTATCACTCATATTATGCATTTGAATGTTAAACCCTTAGCTCAAGAGGCTCAAGATTTAGGATTTACTCCTCCTATCACTAGTGAGGGACCTTCTTCTATTCCTTTACCTATAATTCCTACTTATACTCCTTCTTTGATGATGACATCTCTTCCAATTTCATCTATTCCTATGAGTTTTCCACCGGTATCTCTACCTACCTCACAACCTTCATATCATAGTGTATCTTTTACTTATACTAATCCTCTTCCAACTGTGGTTCCAAATGTTCCACCAGTTGTGTCTTCCATCCCTGCTGCTTCCTACACTTTTCCTAGTATTCCTAATGTTCCTATGCCACCTATGTCTTCTAATGATTCCACAATTATTATTTTGGCTCAAACTGTGTCATCTTTACAACAACAACTTGCATCCTTAACTCAATCCAAGTTTAGCATTCCTACATGTGACGTGGGTAGTCCTTTATCCTTATACATTATTCATGTTGCTGTTCCTCAACAAGAAGATTTGCCTCATCTTGAGAAATAAAATGGTAAAGGTGATCGTGTTACTCATGTTAAAACATTTCAAAAATTTTGTAGTGATTATGCTCATGACCATAGGATTTTAGCTAAACTATTTGCTAGAATGTTTCATGATAAGTCTTTGCAATGGTATTTTTCTTTACCTCCTTATTCCATTTATTTTTTTCCTAAACTTGCTAATACTTTCATTCAACAATTTCAAAATAACATTGGTCCACAAGTTTCCTTAACTGATTTAATGCATTGTAAACAAAACATTAAGGAAAATTTGACTAATTTCATTGATAGATTTAAGCATTTGTATGCTCATATTTCTTATCATGTTCCTGATATTGATATTCAATGTATGTTTATTATTAATTTACAAAAGGATATTAGAGATAAGATTATGCTTACTTAATTTACCTCTTTTCAACAACTTTGTGCAGCACTTCATCATTATCAATTACAAGTGGGTCAATTTGAGAGAAACACTCCAATGGCTCCTATTCCAGTTGATAAGAGTGACACTACTCCTAACCCTAATAAGTTTCAGAAACCTAACAACTATTTCAAGATTAATAAACAGACGAATTTGGTTGTTGATCAAGTTGTTTTTGCATCCCACAATGCCACTTCTGCATCCACTGCTTTCTGTATGAATCATAGGTTTACTCTCTCTGAATATTTACATTCTATTATGATTAGGCTGTTAAGTTCTAATATGCTTACCTTGCCTCCTATTCTACCTCTCCTTCCTACTACAATAGCTTCAAAATCCTTTGATACTGAATGGCCATGATACTGAAAAATGTTATTCTATAAAGCATAAAGTTCAAGACCTAATTGATTCTAATGCTTTATCTATTGATAATTTTGATGGTAATGGGAAAAAATCTATCTCTCCTCCTAATCAAAACATTCAAATCTATATGAATCCTCTACCTACACATAAAACTAATACCATCTCTCAACCATCTTCTGTGGATATTGTTTACGATTCAAAGATGGATGATCTTAATCACATTGTTAATCATGTGGAGAGCGTTGTTTCATCTCAACCTATTTCTCAAGATCCTTTGCCTCCATCTCAACTTCAAGTTGCACCTAAACCTTAGAAACAAACTAAGGATAAATGACCTCGGGAACTTTCAATTACCTTTGATGATTCTGAGACTATTAAGGCTCCCGATGGTCCCCTTTATATTTATGCTAGGATTGCTAAGATACCTACGCGTGGTTGTCTTGTTGATCTCACATTTTTAATAAATGTCGCTACTAAGGAAAATATTTTTATGAAAAACCTAGAATTTGAGTGTTATGATTCATCAGATGCATGGATCCAAACTTGTAATGGTTTTCTCTATCCTACACTTGGTTCTATTAACTGCTTGTTGAACTTTGTGGCAAGGTTGTAGATACTACTTTCATTGTCATTCCTACTTCTGATCAATTTCAAGTGAAATTTGGTTTGCCTTGGATAACTTCTATGCATGCTATTACTTCTCCTATTCATAAATGTCTTAAGTTCATTCATAATGGAGAAGTAAAAATGATTAATCATAGTTTTTATCAACCTTCTAGGCCTAGAGATTGTGCTACTCTTGATTTCTTTTGACCTTCATTACCAAATTCATGTCCTCCTCACCCTGACAACCTTTTTCGTTCATATCAAGCCTATAAACATTGCAAGATAGTCGAGTTAAGCATGCCTTAGATAGATCTTAACCATGGACTTTTTCCCACTCCTTCTATACCTCCTTTATCCATTACTGCTAACTATATTACTCAACTTCCCATTGTCGCTTCTCAACCTACTGTGAATCCTATTGAACCTATGAAGGAACCTATTGTTATTCCTCCTAGTTCTCCACATGTGTCAAACAAAGAAAAATTTAATAAATCTACTAATGAACATCGTAAGAAGCGTAGAGATAATGCTAGGTCCCATTCTTCTATTCTTCCAAATTCTTTACCTTCTTTCGACCAACCTATGTCGGATGTGTTGGAAGAATTTAATATTCATAATGATGTTAAGATGAATGAGTATGATGATCCTATTCACATCTTAGATCACATTTTAATTAATCTTGATGAGGAGGATACTCTAGATGATCCTATTGATCTTAGTGATGAATATGAGACCATTGATCTTGATATTGACTTACCTCATATTCTTTCAACTCAATTGACAATTACACCTAGTATCAAGCAATGTGATACTCAAGAGGATCCTTGTTTGGAACTGGCTATTATTCCTACTGTATTGGATATAGTCCCTCTTGCAAGTTTCCTACCTTCCCTAAATGATATAAACTAAGATGGGGAGAGTAGGTGATGTGCCTGATTGGCTTATCCTTCATGGTATTCCTTTTTGTGCTTGCATGATGTACTGTGCTTCTCCTATAATGTGTTTGCTAAATGTTTGTTAGACTCTTTTATATGACCCTTGTTACTTTGTTGGTGCAAGGTGATAAAGGAATCAAACCTGTTTTATAATTCCTCTATATGTATCTCTATTCTTCTATATGTTATTTTCATGTTATGTTGTACTTGTGCTATTGTTCGTAATTGTTTTCCTTGTGTAGTCCGCTTGGATCTATGACATGGTAGCATTGATTCTTTTTGGTCTCCATGTTCTGGTCCGAAAAGACTCTTCTTCGTAACTCTTGAGTTTTCTTTCCTCCATTGTGATTATAGTTATACTTTCTTTGGGGAATGATGTCAATTCATTTGCAATAATACCATATCTATATTTACATGTTATCTTATGATCATACTGACCCCACAGTAGGTAGATCCCTTCTGTTTTCTTTGTATTTTTATGTGATATTTCCCTTAATTTGTCTTCGTTTGGGGGCATTTCATAGTGGAAACATAATTAGTAGAGCTGTTTATGTTTCTATCAAAGCCATTGCTCCTGTTAAAGTGTTAGCAATGACTTTAACGTGGGGGCATATGCTCTACTCACTTTTTTCACAAACACACGTTAAAAATATTTTCAAAACTTAAAACTTTTTCTGTTTATGGATTAAAGGGTAATCCTTAAAGCATGGATATTTTACTTTATAGGATCTCTTGATCCCTCCAATTTAAATTTACACAGATCTCTTGATCCCTCCAGTTTCAAATTATAATGTTTTTATCCCTTAAGGTTGGAAGGTATCCTTAAGAATGAATCTCCCTGATGGGTTGACTAGTGAGTAGCTACATTCACTAGGCGGTTCAACTCCATCTTTCTAGTTACACTTTTTCTTTGTGTGGTTCACAATGGGACCTAAGTTCTCATTGGGTGAGGTAACCATACCCTCTCTCTCTTTCTCCTTAACTGGTGATGTCTCTCTTATCATGATCTTAGGGTTTATAAATACTTAAGTCCCTTGGGGGCTTGAGGATCTATTTTTTCTCTTTATTCCAATAAGATTATATTTTCTTTATGATCTCCTTTACCAAGAGTTTGTGTCGAGTCCATACTCTTGCTAAAGTGGGGGCTAAATGTATAGTGATAAAATGGAAGCACTTCCATGGTAGACTAGTTTATCCTTTCGCGTAAGTGGTTTGGGGTCATGTCAAGTGCCTTGAATGGGTTCCTGACTTTGATCTATCTTTATCCCCCTGTTCTGCCCTATTTCCACTTTTTCCAACCTATTTCTGGCACCCCAGACTGAAAAATGGGGACTTTGGCCTCAGGATCAAGGTCAACCTCTTCTTGACCTAGGTCAAGGTCAACCTTGACCTTGACCTAGGTCACAATCAACCTTTTCCATGCCTGGGGTTCAAATTTCAAAATTTTAGGGTTTCTAGATGTTGGTCTTTGGAAAAAGTTAATTCCCGCTTCTAGGTCGGTTATTTTGATCTTCGGAACAACAAATATTAAATTATATTTAATATAGGTCCTCTTCTAGGGGAATGGGTCTAATTGGAATTTAATTCTCCTATGTCGGCCTCTCTAGAAGATTGTGCCCTAGTTTCATATAAAAGGAAGCTTTCTCCTCTCATTTTCTCTAACCATCATTAACCACATGAACCGTAATCATCATTGGAAGAATTCAAAGACTTGAAGAGTGAGATCCAAAGGTGAAGAAGCAAGATTTGAAGCAAGCCAAGTATCCATTGAAGCATTCATCCATTCTCAAGCACTCACTTTCATCAAGGAGATCCATTGGTGGCCATTGAAGGATTCAAGCTCCATGGAGCCCTCTTGTTGAAGATTTTTCCATCCACATTCTTCCAAGCCTCTTCCAATTCAAAAAAACCATTCAAGATTAGTGTTGAAGATCTACAAGAAATTGATTAGAGACATCCTACATTATACATTCTACATTCTACATCCCTTTTGGTGCATACATACTTGTGGATTCACGGATTTGAATCCCCCACAAGGACTTCTACAAGTAAGGTGAATTTGTGCATTTACTTTGTTTTATTTATGCAATTTCAATTATACTTTAAAGTTAATTCCAAAATTGGGGTTTGACCGAGGCAAACCCCTCCCCCCAAAAAATCAAACCATTTTTCTTGCAGGTACAGGTTTAGAACAGCAGATCAGGGCACAGATTCGGATACCCTTTTCGGCAAACTTTCAGGATCTAAAAATAGAATTTCAGTTTGAGACTTTTTAGGTTGATTTTTTCCTAGGTCAGAATCAAAAATTCTAGGTCAATGGTGACATTGACTTGAGGGTACAAATTAGAACTATGTCAAAATGGAAAAATATTTCTGGGTTTTGTTCGTCTCTGTGTTTCTATTTTGGATCCAGTCTCAGATTTTCTAGAAACTCAACACGGGCTTCAAAAAATAACATTCTTCAGATCTGCAACACTTTAATGTTAGTACATTTCTCTTATCCATTTCAATTAAGTTTATCAATCTATCTAAATCTATTACACATTCAAATAAATAAACGAGTACTTAAGATCTTCCTTCTTTATTCTTATTTCCAAATGTTTGATTAATTTATGCATTGATCCTTCCATTTTGGATTAATCAATTTGGATCTTTCATTTGTATATCTAAGGATAGAAGGAGAGCATGTTATTTACCCCCTACATTTCAATAAACAAACAAATCATTCTTTTAAATGTAATATAGGATAATAGAAAACCCTAAAATCAAAACATATCTATTTTCTTATATTACAGTGAGTACATTTGATAGTCTGTTGTAAGATCTATGATCAAATAAATGTTTGGTAGTGGAAAATCATCTTTAGGATATGCTTTGTTTAATTCTCTAAAGTCTGTACAGATCCTGATATATTTTTTTTTTTTAGATACTGGTACAATATTAGAAATCCATCCTGCATAAGTGATGACTCTTATGAATCCTGCTTTTAGTAATTTTTCTATCTTTTCTTTTACCAGTAATGCAACATGAGGATGCATCTTTCTTATTTTTTGTTTCATGGGTTTGATCCCAAGAGCTATAGATAAATGATGCATTATTAATTCAAGATCGAGTCTAGGCATATATGTCTAAAACCATGCAAATTTGATCTTTTTCTCTTTTAGTAACTCAGTGAATTGTATCTTCTCTTCTTCTGATAAGGATTGTGCTAGGTGAACAATTTGAAGAACTTCAGTTGTTCCCAATTTAACCGGTTGTGTCAGTTCTATCAAAAATGATCCCATTCATAGTCATGTGAGTTTTTTATTTCATCATTTGATCTATTTAGAAACTTAGCAATAGTTACTTGATGTACCCTATTAGCCACTTGTAGATCAAAGTGTGGTAAATCTAGGACATGTGAAATTGTGACCAACTGCCCCCAGTTAGGATGTAAATCTTGTTGTTGGGGTATTGCTTCAGGAGTGTCTTCTATCAATGGGACTTATGAAGAGTCTTCTATTGTTTCCTCTACTTCTTGAATAGTAGCTTGTGTCAATAAAGGAACATGAGTGTCTTGTTGTATTACAAAGTTAGGTACATATCTTTCTCCTTGATATTCGGGATACTCTGTACTAGTATGCAATAATCTCTCATAGGTCCATTGTTCAATTTATGGTTCTTCTTCTTCATCATCACTTCCTTCACCAAAGATTGAACCATCTCTTGAAGTAGGGTTTTCAGATTTGTTATTGAAACCTAGTCCATTTTTGTCTTTGGTATTTCTGAATTCCATGTGTATAGGTTTGACAAGTCCTTTTCCTTTGTCACCTAAAGGTCCCTTCCCCTTATATCCCATTTGTTTGAGAAGGTCATATCCTTTACCATACTTTTATGGGGATATCTCCACATATTTTACCTCATTTTATTTAGGTTCTCCTTTATAAAGCCAAGACAAGACTTCTTTTTCTTCTTTTTCATCCTCTTGAGAAGTACAAGCTCTAACCATACCAGTTGATTTGTGAATTTATAGTTCTTTAGATGTAGTAGGTGTGAAAGATGAGGAAGGTTTCCCATAAGATCTTGGAGACACTAGAAGTTCTATCAATGATGGGGTCATGTCTAGCTTGTATTCTCCCATACTAGTTTCTTCAAGTTTTAATGTCTTCTCAAAGCTTCTCATTACCATGTCTTTAGTATTTTTAGGTAAAGTTTCTTGTGGAACTTCCTTGTTATGAGGGACCATACTATCTTCTTTGACATTGTTACAAGTATAACTTGCATCTGCAGGAATTGTTAGTTCCACCCCATTATGTGGGAACTTGATACATTGTTGGTAAGTAGATGGTATTGCTTGCATTTCATGAATCCAAGTTCTCCCTAATAGTATGTTGTAAGCCAAGGGTGGATCTCAAACTTGGCATATCACATTTCTTTCAACTGGTCCTATTCTGATTGGTAGAACAATGAGGCCTATAGATGATCTTTCTTCATCATCATAAGCATTGATAGTTATCTTACTTCTTGAATCAATGGTTTGTTCTGAAAGGCCCAACTTCTTCATTAGATTGAGAGTACAAATGTTCAACCTTGCGCCTCCATCTATCAATACATGTCTAACACAAGATTTATGAATTAGGACTTCAATGTGTAGGAGTTGGTTATGTGGATGTGTGAATGACTTGTCATCTTCTTCTAAAAAAGAGAGATAGTGTGGTGCTGAGATATGATTTACCATTGCTTGGAACTTGTCTACATCAATATATTTTGGAACATTTGCATAATGTAATTCTTGTTTAAGAAATTCCCTATGCATTGAGGAGATTTTAAGTAACTCAAATATGGAAATTTGAGCAGAGGTTCTTTGCAATTGATCCACCAAGTTATAGTTTGTTGTAGGAATGGTAATTGTTTGTCTTGTTGTTTCCAGTTTGGTAATAGTGACAACATGTACTTTTGAAGATGTCACTAGTTTTGATGAGGAGCTAGGTCCTTTGATTGTGACTTTTCCTTGACTTCGAGTCACTACATTTGATTATGTGGATGTGTCTTTAGTACCCTTAATAGTGATCACATTGATTGATTTGTATTTAATGTCCAACATGTTGATCACATTATCGTTATTGGAGTAGGTGTAATTCACTTCACTTCCTTTTCCTTTAGAAGCTTCCCCTTTCTCATAATTAGGAAATGGTTTGTTGAATGTCGTATGGTCTTGATTAGTGGTGTGTCCTTCCACTTTTATTTTGCCTTCTTCAATAAGGTCACGTATAACATGTTGAAGCTTAACATAGTTATTAGTCTTATGTCCCTTGTTTTTGTGAAAGACACAATAAAAATTGTCATCCCACATTTTGGTTTGACCTCTGGTTCCCATGGTTTTGAATTAGGAATCATAAGAACTTTGTTTTCTAAGAGTGTCTTCAAAAATATCTCAAGAGGTTCACCCAAAGGAGTGAATGTCCGTTGAGGTCTAGAAGTCCATGGTATACTCTTGTTTTCTCATTGTTTGCTTTAGTTATTTTGGTTGTTAACTTAGATTCTTTGTTTTCTTGCATGCTATTCATTAGATTAAATACTGTTGGTTTAGGATTAGCATTGGATGCATCTACCACTCCATCATTAACAACATTATTGTTTTGTTTCCACCACTTAGGATTGTTGTTATAGTTGGTAGATTTGATATCACTTTGAAGTGTGATTTCTCCTATCTTAACCATGACCTCTTCAATACGGATGGCATTTTTTATCATCCTATCAAAGCTAGGTGAATCTTGCATTTTCAAAGCATAGTTTAATTTAGGTATCAAGTTGCTAATGAATATTTCCATCTTTTCTGATTCGGGAATAGCTCTTGAATACCTCGCAAAGATCTTCCTCCACCTTTATAAAAAGTGTGTAAAGGATTCACCAGTTCTTTGTTTTGTGTTACACAAGTCCATCATGGTTACGTCATGTTGTATATTGTAGGAGTAATGTTGGACAAAATGTTCTATCAACTCCTCAAAATATTTCACCTTATGTGTCAGTTTGGAGAACCACTCCATAGCATTTCCACCTAGATTTCCCATAAATAGCCTCATTAGGTATGTTGGTTCGTGCATGTACTCAATGCTTAGAGCACAAAACTCTCTCACATGGTCATGTGGATCAGTCTCTCCCTTATGCTTGTCATATTTAGGCCTTGCCATGTTGGGACAAAATGGAATCATGTTAATACTCTTGTTTAAAAGGAAATGGACAAATGTGGTCCAAAGAGTATTTCTTTGTTGGTTTGACATTCTCTTGTTTGACTGTTTCAAGTTTGGCTTGCATCAAGGTCAATTGTTTGGTGAGAATAGAGATAGGGGTTGGTATCTCTTTTTCCTTTAGTCTTTAAAAATCATAATCTTTAGGTAGTTTAACTCCAATGGATGCTAGATGTAGAAAGTACTTTTCTTTGTCTTCACCAATGATATTTTCCAATGTTCTTTGGAATTTTCTATTTTGTTTGATTCTATTATACTCTTCCTCAGGTATGTATCCATCACTATTTGAGTCAAACAAAGGGTGAGTAATGTGAATTTCTTCTTCACTACTACTGTCTTCTTATCTTTGATTTTTGTCATTGTTGTATTCTTCAAAAGTTGTACTTCATTCTTTTCTAGGATCTTCCATTGCACGTAATTCTATGTCAAATAAGGGATTGAAAGATGTATCTCCTTGTTGAAATTGTAGCAATCTAGGAGGTACTTATGATTCATCCACAAGATACTTGTTGCGTCTTGTGTTAACCATGAAGTTGAATCTCAACTATGTCAAAAGTTTCCCAATAGTGTCAAGTGAAGTCTCAAATTGTCCAAGTAAGTCTGTCCAAGTTGTAAAGGATTGTTTGTGTTTGATGGAAGTAAATGACTCCAGTGTCAAAGGGTTAGAATTCCTTGATAATGAGTTGGGAATCAAGTTTTTTTGAAAAGTGAATAGACCACACATTTTTAGACCAATTGTGAGAACCCAAAATGACATGCAAGGTAGACTTTTGAAAAAGTTTTGAAGTAGCAACAAAGAGACCAAAAAAAAGCAATGGGACCAAACTAAAGAGCCAAAAGGGTACCCAAATATATTTATTTTCTCTGAGAGATAACTATGCAAGTTCCCACTATCCTAAATGCGACACACTGAATGTGAGGTTTTGCTTAACCAAATGTGAGCTTTGATAAGCATGATGCAAGCTTTGATATACAACATGTGATATTTCTCCCTAGATGCGATGCAGAAATGACAAAAAATGAGCTAGGATCCTAAATGTGACCTAATACAACCAGATGCAAGCCTCTAATGTTTTGTCAATGTTTGTCAAGTTTGTCAAATTTGTCTCCAAATGCGTGAAATTTTTCTGATTGCAGATTATTTTCTGAGACTTTCCAGTGAGTGAAAAACACAGCATGTAGTCTAAGGATTGAATTTTGTTGTTTGTTTAAAGGATTTATCTTTTTAGTGATCTTTTAAGCACATCAAGCATTGTTGCATTGTTAGGGGTGAACAAACACATCCTTAATCCCTAGTGTCTAAGCATAGGATAAAAATATTTGCTTGTAGACTCAGGTACACACTCAAATGCTAATCAGAATATGGCCATCACCAAGCATGCAATGGCTCTTATTATGATGCCATATTATCTGAATCCAAATGCAAGTGAGGGCACGAAATGATGAGTATCATGGGGAAATTACTATTTTCCTTGCACAAAGATTATCACCCTTTCGGGGATGAATCAGGTAGTTTTGACTACAATTTGTTGATTATGATGGGGAAATCTATTCACAACCGTCTCTCATATAATTGCACAAGGATAAATTGAGGCGTATATCCCTATGATTACCCAAATGTGTGTAGTCTTGCAAGCAAGATTCAAGCAGCTCCGCTCTACACACACCCAAACATTTTCAAGGAATGATGTCAAAATTACAAGCACAAAACTGATTTCATCTTCTGAGGCTTTAGCCTACAAGGAAGCAATTATTTATAGTGAGTTGGAAGGGTTAGTGTAAACCTATCGTCAGTTTGGTCATCATAGGAGCTTAGCAGTTCAAGATTTATGATTCTTCAAAAGAAGAAGAGCATACTCTCCTAGTCCATGTCATTTTCTCCCATAAAAAATTCAATCAAAGTTCTTTCCCTCAAATGACCTCACTCAAAACTCAATCCCCCATGGTGAGTTTTTGATTCCTAAACTTGGAAGGAAGAGAAAATCCTCTAGTGAGATCAAGAAATAAGCTTAAGTTTGATTTAAAAATTCATATCTTATGAAAACACAAAGTACTTGAAAAGAAAATTTTGATTGTTCTTTTTCCACAAGATTTAAATGTTTTTCTTGTTCAATTACTATATCCAAAATTAGACAATGAATGTTCTTTTTCCCACAATTTTAGATGATTTGTGTTGTTCAATTTCAATCCAAAAGGAATTATACAATGAAACTTGTTCAATTTATCCCACAAGATTAAATTATTTGTGTTGTTCAATAACTTGCCAAAAAGAATTATACAATGAGGTTTGCCTTGTTCATTTACCCCAAATTTTTCTCAAGTCCTAACCAACTTTTGAGTTTCTGATTTCCCTTGAAGGAAAAGAGCATAATCCTCTGATCGATTTAGTAAATGATAAGAAAATGTCTTAAGTGTTAAATCTTTGAATAAGTAAATCAAGTTAGACTATCTACAAACCTGCAAACCACAAGTTAACAATTTCCTTGCCACCTTTTCGAGAAAAAAGGTACATATAGCAATCTGTAATAAAAAATTAGGCTGCTCAACAGATAATTTAAAACCAAATGAAAAGATTAGTGGTTAGACAATTTAAAATACAAGTCAAATAAAGAGATGTGATTGCCTTTCCCAAAAATGATTTTAAAAACCCTGGATGCAACCCAATTTCCCAGATGCGACCAATTAAGCAAAATGTGACAGAATTTATACCAGATGTGATCCTTTACTGAAAATAAGCTAGGATTTCCTCAATGTAATGTCTGATATTTGGGGTGCGATCCAATTTCCTTGATGCAATCCAATTTCCTGGATGTGAGCCTTGGTGACTAAAGGTGACTCTGTACCTAAAAATAGAGAAGGAAAATTAGTCTAAAATGAAGATAAATGTGATGTAAAATCAGAGATTCAGTCCCATGGTGGGTGCCAGAAATGTGTGTTATTTGTGTACCTATTGTCTGCAACACAACACTTCAATAAGTCATTATATAAGTGAAAATAAAGAGTAAGCAAGAAAATCAATCACTAAAATCAACATATTTATTCCTATCTAAGAGGAGTGTGAATAATGCTATAATTGTCCCCATTTTATGCATTTATCAATGACATATACAACTTAGAATGGAAGAGTCAAATGAATTTAGTCTAAATGCTCAAGAAATGTTCATTTTAAGCTCTAAAATGAAAGATTATAACAATGCAATGAAAGAAAGAGCTAAAATTCATAAATATTTCTAATAATACTTGCAACATAAGTTTATTTCTAAGATTAGGGGTAGCATAAGGATGATTCTAACAATTAAGGGGGCTAATTGAGCTTAAAATTCATTCTATTTATAGGAGAATTTGGTGAATGAGAGGTTAGGATTGAAAGTGGAAGGGAGGTGGAGAGTGAATTTGGTGATCCATGTGAGGTGATCCAAGTGATTTAACTCCCATTGGTTAGGGATTTGAATTTCCCTTTTTGAAAATGGAAATGTAATTGGGATTTATTTAATTCCTTTTATTAATTACTTTAGCCATGTTTTTTATATGTTTTGATTGAATTGAATATATTTTATTTAATTGGCTAAGGTAATTAATTCAATTTAGTGATGAAATCACTTAGGAGATTAAATTTGATTAAAATAAATTATGCCAATAAATTGAAGAATTATCTTGACATAATTAGGGGTATGATCACACTTAGGGAAAATAGGGTCTATGGTCAGAGTAGACCAAATTAGGGTGGTTACAAGTATAACACTTTTGTAACTAAGAATTGGACATCCTCTTTATAGTGACTTCGTAAAAAAATAGTGCCAAATATCATACTAAAAATAACATACTAAATTCATTGAATTATCAACCAGGGACGTAAGCTTGAAATGATGTCTGCAACGTATATTCTCTAATACATCTTAGGTGTCATCATTACTTATGTAATGAAAATGTTGAAGGAAATACTAATTTAGGAAGTGGAACAACAATTTAATCTAGAGCTTTGGAAACATGCTACAAACAGTAAACTAACTATTTACTTATGTTGTAGGGAACAACCAACAACTCTGTTACCAAATGGTTGCAGGAGAAACAAGGTTCTAAATACTTCAACAAAACTTAAAACTGACTCCTACATAACTATGAACTAAGTTCACCTCCCGCATGGGCCCCCATAGAAGAGGGAATGAATAAAAAGCTCAGAGATTAAGAACTGAAGATATCATTCATTCATTCATAAAGAATAACTAAAAAATGTAGCAACAAAATTGTAATTCTCTACTGCTAGATTACAAAAGGATTTCCCGCAAAAACTAGCTAGCTAAGGAATCTGAAACTCCAGCTTATTTAACAACAACTTAAAATAGAACTCCCTAAAACTAGGATTCTCCAATGTCAAGGATATGACAATTTTTAAGAAACAAGAACAACATCATTTAATGTAGGAGTAAGTTGCGTTCAGTTGCACATGAATCTAGGAAATCATGATTGTTGGATTTACTCTACAATGGCTGCTAACTACATTGACCCAGTCCACAATGATAACCGCTATTGACCGAAAGTGGTGGAATCACTATGAGTCCCAAAATAGTTTTTAAACTTTATGACACCACTTCATCTTATGATGTTGAATTATTCTTTTCCTGCTGACTCGCTATTTCCTGCAAGAGATTAGCGCGCACATGCAAAAATCGCAACACATATCCAAGATAGAATTCATAATTTTTTTTTCTACATTAGCTTTTTCTCTTATCACATGGCTATAGGAATGACTACCCAACTAATACAAGATGAAAAGATACAAGATTTCATTCCACATAACCATGCAACATGTGTGTGTGTGTGTGTGTGTGTGTGTGTGTGTGTGTGTGTGTCATATTCATTAAACTTAAAGTGCACACACACACATAACAGTTTTAAAGCATAAGAAGTCTGAATAAGTCTATGAAAAGCTCATGAAGTTTCCAAATCCTAACCATTTAAAACATGTGAAATCATAAACCAAATAGGCCTTAAATTGGCCTCATCATTTCCCCCCAGCATTTCCTTTTGTTGGTCCTCTAGCAAACATGAATTTCGTTATCCTTGTTGTCATCCTATAGTCTACAATTATTTTCTACCCAATACCTCCCTCTGCATAGCTCTAATAGAATCCTTTGGTTTCCCTATCTTTCTCCCACCTCCTTACTTCTCCTACCATATCATAGTCATCCAAGTTCTCTGAATTTTCCAATAAAGGAAAAATAAGCAAGGGCGACTGAAAAGGTAAGTGAATCTAGAAACTCTGTCTCATTCTGCCTAATGTGATATACCATAGAGCTTGCATGTTTTCCATATTGAACTTGAGAGATGAATGTGGCTCCTTGTTCCTTAGTTCTTTAGTCATGCTGATCCAACACCACTATATTGATTTTGCAGCCTCATGCAACTCAACTTCAACCATTCGAACATACTCATCAAAAGCTGCATTTCTAAGGGGATAAATGACTTTACTCCCTGAATCTGATGGAGCAATTTTCAGCTAGTCATAGTAATAAGTTTTAGGATATTTGGCTTCTGGTCTTAGGTAGAGAGGAATTTATTCCTCCAACTCCCTACAAACTTTAGCTTGGGACTCTCAAATTATTTCATTTTGGATCCATGACATAAGGGCTCTTAATTGGTTATCCCCAACATACAATAAGGGATTCTAATCCCTATCATTGGGTACTGCAAGATTATGGAGGAAAATCTCACATAAAAAATTTTGTATTGATCCACGAGAGCTATGAAAAGCCCAAGAAAAGCCAAGGGGCTCATTCAACAATGGAGACCTATCTCTCATTATACAAGTCATTTGATAGTTTAAAAATTGTTCCTTGAGGAATATGGCATATACATGAGATGAAGATCAACATCTCATTAACTCAGGTATAATTGATATTACCTTAGTAAGCTTTGCATGAAGTTTCTCCACTTCCTCTTCCTTTTCTAGGAGTTCTTGATAATGTCAATCAATGAATTTATTCAAATATTTCTTCTATTGTCTCCATTGTTCCCTTTCCATAAATAAATGGTTAGATAGCTGAAAAATAATAGAAAATTATGGCACATGACAAGAAGCACCTGACAGAGTATTTGCACTAGGGTTTTCCCTTGCTAATTGTGGAACACCTGACTTATCATCACTTGGATGCTTATCCTTTGTGGGGTATGTCCATATTATCATAGACATCTCAGAATTACCACACTATTGTAGCTGTGGCCAATGCATCCAATCCTTGATTTAATATATGTTCAAGAATTTCATTCACAAAACTCAAATTAACATCAGAATCTTCTTCAAAAAAATTCCTTCCCATTGCTGCAGGAGGTGATTCTGGCATGCCTTCTTCCATTAGAAAGTATTCATCTGGCATGACATCATTATTTCAGTCAATGAGGTCATCGACAATTTGAGGTTCATTGGAAGATGAACCCTTCCTCTGAAACCGAAAGGATTTCTCATTAGAACTGGAATCATCCCCAATTACTATGCATTATTCATTCATTCTTCCCATGGGAGACTGCTCTTTTTTAGCTTCAAGAAACAAATCAGGCAATTCTTGTTGATTATCTCTAGGTTCATCTATTCTTGGCTCACCTGGTTCATAAATTTTAGGGTCAATAGCTGACCTTTCTCATGGTATATCTGTGGACACATTTTGTTTCCTTCTACAACTTCTTCTCAATGGGGTTTCTTTTTCTTTATCAGGAATTTTCCGCTTCCTAGGAGCTGCACAGACTTTTTCTTTTGTCTTTCGACAAGAACCAGAGGCAATTTTTCTTCCTTCATTTTCTTTCCTCACAGAAGCCCTAGTTTTTACAGACGGGGAAGTAGTCTTTATTTTGGAAATCTTCTTCTTGCCTTTATTCTGGACTGATCCAAATGTAGAGGCTCTAGGATAATTTTTCAGGGTTCCTACACCTAGACCTTCTTCCTGAAGAAGACATTGGTTCTAGTTCTTCAATAATTTTACTAACCCCATGCTCAGTTTGAACCCTCTTCCCAACTCTTCGCCCTATAAGGCTTAGGGTTTGGTTCTCAAACTCTCCCAAAATAGAATCCTCCCATGACATATTTTATTTCTCTCTCAAAGTTTTTTCTACAATTAAATTAATTAAATAATGGTGAGAGACAATGTTAGGCTTACCTTCTTGCACAAGCGAAGCTCCCTTCTTCAAGATATGGAATAAGAAACTGGGTACATTCATAGGTCGATTATTATGCTACAAGAAGCTCACGAACTTGAAATGGACAGAATGTAGGAATGTCTATTGACCTTCATATGTAAAATTCTTTATGATATAGACTGCACATTGCTTATAAGGATCTAGAAAAGGTAACCTATTTGTACCTTTCTTTTTATCAATATCCAGCGGTGGCTCTGTATGCAGGTTAAACTGCACTCTAGCAGTTGTTGGATCAAAACTTTCTAAAATTTTCTCTCCCTCCTATGGCAACCCCATGACCTCAAAAATAATTTTCTGAGTAAACGGAACCCTTAACCCTTTAACCATGACTACTCTACCATTCAATGTACTTAAAAAATGTGATGCTACTTCACCATCCCAGCTGGTGAGTTTTTGGATGTAATCAAGCCAACCCCTGGCTTGATAATGTGACATGCATGCTTGATCATTCAACAAAATATCATAGATTGTAGGCTCACACCAAATCAAACCTCTTCCCATCTCGTAGAGTATCAAATTACACAAAACAATTGCAGAAGATCCAAACAAACTACAACAAGGATTTTTCAGAGAATGCTTGAAATGCGAAATTACAGGAAATTTCAAATGCAGAAAGTTCTGGAGTTTCTAGAGTTTAGGCTCTTAAGAAAATATGAGCGCAAATCTAAAACATATCATGAATTAACTATTAATAATTACTTCTCAGACTCTCGTACTAGCCACCTTTGCAAATTATGTGTGAAATAAATAGTTCCTTTAAGGTTGTCAAATCATGCAAAGATAAATTTGACAAGAAGCGTACAAAAGTGAAAATATGGTTTAAAATAATAGCATACAATAATTACATAGACACATAAAACAAAAATATGATCTCCCCCCAACTTAATTGAGCAATTGGTTCCATAATTGCACAAGTGACAAGAGTGCAGCCATTTGAAAAACAAATTAGTGAAATCAATACCATGGATAGTGTATACGAACCTGACAAGGTGCTGATGGCGGCGTGAAAGTTTCATCCATTGGTGGAGAATGATGAGGTGGATGAGTGAATAGATGAGAAATTATGAGATGGAATTTATTACAGAGAAAGTACTTTCAGGATGACAAATTGCTTGAAAAGGAAAACTAGTCTATGATTGTAGGAAATAAATTGCTTTAAAAGGAAAGCTAGTCTATTGTTGCAGGAAATAAATACTGGAAGGAAAATGTGGAAGTAAAGATGCTGAAGGAATGCAAAGGCTTGAAAATGAAACTATAATGTTTCAATGGTTCTTCCCTTTTGGCTGTAGGAAGCAACAACTTATCCTGCAGCTTTGGCTGTAGGAATTGTGTAACACCAGAATTAAGATAACAAGATGTAGGAAAAAAAACTACATGAAATGATTCTAACTAATGTGGATTACTCACCAAGTGGGCCCCCTTGGATGAGTATCCAAAACTCAATTACACTGATCTAGATCTCAACACTTCATTTACCATTGATTGAAAAGGAAAGTATAGAGATTCATGTAAACTGTAAAATAACATAATGAAAATATAGTCTTAATAATTGATAATGCCCTCCTTATCACACAGGAGTTGGGCTCATTTAAAGAAAAACATCCAACAACCTAACTTCTCACACTGTAAAATAGGCAAAGTCACTATTTGAAAAATCTAGAAACTAGAAAGCGGAAAAAAAGAAGACATCCATAAAGAAGGAAAGAACTGTCACGACATAGGAGGAATATATCTTTCTTCCCACTCCTTCCTAGATTTATTCAAGGAAATTCATAATTCCTTGACATGGTCCTCACCTAGCTACTGCCATCTTGATCCTACCGGAACCTCCACTTTGAGTTTCATTGACTTCTCCATTGGTTGAGTCTACTATAGGAATGGATCGGGGTATCCAGCACACAGAGGCTTTCACCTGGTCAATCTTTCACTCACTATTTATGCTCTACACTTTAAATGTTAGAATCAAGACATACAATAAAATGCTCCACCAAACACGCATGCATCCATTCATGTTAAAACAACTAACTACTCATAAGAACATAACCATAAATTTAGCATAAGTAATATAGCATTAATATCCACATTTTGCATGTTAAAAAGCATTAAAATAGAGCAGGTGTCTTAGTGGCTGCATGCCACATAATAACATAAAAGAGCATAAATTTTTCAGTAAGTATGATGAAAAAGCACAAAAAAGAACTATTAGAAACTTATCCTATGGCTTCTAAAATAGGGCATAAAATGCCTCGTCATTTTCCCATACGAAGACTAGTGTCAGTCCTCAGGCACAGATTCATTCCTAATGCGGGAAAGCAGCCTTAGATCACCCATTGTAGTGTCTCCCCCACTAGTGCTAATCAGGTGCCGATAAAAACCATTGGTGCACTCTATTTTACTTTTTCTACTTGCTTCCAACTGCTTGTTTATTTGATTATCTACACAGCTGTATAGTGGCCACAAGAGGATTGGCAATTGGAAGGTAAGGGGAAGCCACAATTCTGGTCTTACTTGTCTACCCAGTTGTATGTACCAATGGACGCGCTGCATGGAAGCCCTAAAGTTGATAAGGCTATGAGGCTCAACCTTTTTCAATGCAAATGTTAAATTGTTCCATCACTGAATTAGGCCTTCTACTGCCCTATGTCCATCATGCAAGGGGAGGCTTTCAAAATTTTCATAAACCTGTGCTCTGTTCTTAAGAATTATTTTCTTGTGATGTTTTTCACAGAACCTATAGGCTATCTGTAGTCAATCACAATACATATGTTTTGGCTTTCCATTCTCAGGAAGTGGGGGTAAAGTAATTGATAGTTCCTTTGCCCTATTTTTCTCAGTTGTTTCACATAATTTATCTTTTCTAGGCCCATGACATTAATGCAGACAAATGTATATCTCCGACAAACAACAAGGGATTCCAATCAACTTATGAAGAAGGTTTTTCATGAGAGGCTTTTGAAATTGAGGATGTAGGGTTTTCTAGAACAATATTTTCCTCATGGTCATTCTCCTGTTCTTCTTGAATTTCCTGGTTGGGTGGTTCGCCATGAAGTTGCACATGTTATGCCACAACGAATTTAGCCCAGCTCATGGGTGAAACATCTTGTAATGACCTTTCCACTAGGAGTTTAATTAACCTATGGTGGGTTACAACATTTTTCGTCCCTTCATGACCTCTTCTGAACTCAAATTTAACAAAGAGTAAAGAAAATTTGGAACATTTACTAGGCAACCATGTCGTAAATGGATGAGCAACTTAAAATGAATTTCATGTTAAATACCTGATGATATGCACTGCAAGTTGTCGGTATTCACCTAGAAGAGAAAGTCTTTGTGCTCCTTGTTTGCTTGCTTCCAATCTTGGGTCTGTAGGAATAGTAAATTCTGCCTGAGCCGACCTTGCATCGTACCCATGTGGAAATGCTTCTCCAATGGTGGGAATCCCTGAAACTTCTGAAATCCTTTCTTCAATAGCATAAAATCTCAAACCCTTAGCATAATCTATTACATTGTTGAGAGTTCTGAGGAACTCTAATGATATTGCATTATTATATCCACTCAGTTAGACAAAATAAGTGAACCACCCCACTCTATTAAAGGTCTGTACACTGGGTTGGTCTTGTAACAAAGAATAATGATTGTCCAGTTCATGTCTAATAGGAGGACCTCCCATTCTGTAGCTGTAAAACTCTCAATCCTAACAAAGGAAACTCTGAAAATGCCAAATGCTTCTCAAAAATAAACTTACCCTTCAAATGTCACTCATGTTCTTTGTTCTGAATTTCAAATATTTCTTCTACTCTTTGTTATGAATTTCAAATGTTGCTTCTACTCTTTGTTCTGAACTTCGCTATAGCTGGATAAATTATCTCATTGGGGTTTATACAGAGATCTTGGCAAGAAGAAGTTTGAAAAATGGGGCTCAAAACATGGTTTTTCAAAGCAATGCTAGCAAGAAAGGCTCGTAGGTAGGGGTTTTCATGTCAATTTGGAAAGATGGCTGTGGACTAATGACAAAGTTTAATGTGTTTAAAGAATATTGGCTAGAGAGAGCAAGGTTTATTAATGATGGCACAGTCACCCCTACGAAAAAGTTGGCATGTGTCCTCACATACATGAGGTAAAGTATGGTGATGTGTAATTAAATGCTATATTAATTACAAGTTAATTGATGATCATGAAAAAATAAGTAATGTTATTAAAACAATGATTGCGTAAGCATGCCTGATATCGAATAACCAATAAATGTCCAAATCTAAAAATATTTGATGACATATACCAAGAGAATGTGAGCTGCAGAGGAATGATGATGTGGATAGATGAGGGAGGTGGAAGAGAGAAGTGTGATGTGACATGAAATGATCTTTTATTAAGGAAGAGAATGATTTCCTTGGGAAAAATGAAACTTTATTATGAATGCATTACATAAGTTTAAAGAGATGAACGGAGTAGAAGGCTTTCTCATTCAGCTACAAGAGGGTCTTCAGCTACAGGAGGTCCATCAGTTGCAGGAGGTCCAGTTGCGGTAGGATAATTCTCAAATTGCTGCAAGAACTCAGCCTTTGTGGCTGGTTTGTGGTACAAATGAAGTCTATGGCCATTTACCAATAACTTGAAATGCACAGGGTCAATATTAGATAACTAAACCGCACCATTAGCAAAAATATTTTCTATCTCATAGGGGCCAAGCCAACGTGTAGTGAGCTTACCTTGTGTTTTGTGAAACCTTGAATCATATAGGAGAGCCCAATCACTAGGAACAAACTTTCAGATCTGAATGTTTGAATCATGCCACTTCTTTCTTTGTAACAGTACCAACTTTGTTTGTTGTAGTTCTACTTTTCTCATCTCATCCAAGTTATTGAGCTATAGGAGCCTTTCTCGTTGAATTGTAAGAATATCTAAATTGAGCTTCAATGTTGTACGCAGTGTCTTATGCTTGAACTCTATGGGCATCACAGCAGTCTTTCCATACACCAATTCAAAAGGTGTGAATCCGATGGCTATTTTCCATGTTGTCATGTATGCCCAAAAAACTTCTTAGAACCTACTACTCCAATCCTTCCTATGTAGTTGGACTGTCTAAGTCAAGATATCCTCAATTTCCCTACTAGTGATCTCTTCTTGACCATTCTCCTAAGGATGATACAGGCTAGACTTTCTATGGAGAATGTTGTATTGATTCATGAAGGTAGTGATCAGAGTTGAGGTAAAATGAGCACCCTAATTCGTGACTAGTTCTCTTGGTACACCATACTATGTAAAGATCTCTTTGTACAAGAACTCATAAACTTTGTTTATTTCTAGCATGTTTCATAGCTCGTACGTCCACCCACTTAGTCACATAATAAGTGCAAACAAGAATATAGGAGTTGTCAATGGATGGTGGGTTGATGGGTCCCAAAAAATCCAATCCTCATTTATCAAATTGAGTAACTACCACTTGAGGGAAAAGAGGCTTTTCATCAAACTTTGTTGGTCTGTCCATTTGCTAAAATCTATCACACTTTCGAGTATAGTTAGATGCTTCCTTATACAAGGTCGGCCAGTAGTATCCAATAGTTAGCACCTTCATTGTTGTTTGCTTTGCTACAAAATATATGCCATAGGGTTCATCATGGAAATCATGAAAGATGTCATAGGTCTCATCCTCTCTAATGTGTCTCCTCATAATCTGATCAAGTCTGGTATAGAATAGACAATAGGCCAGCCAAGAAAATTTGAAAGTGTTTTCTATTAAAATCCTATTTTCTTTGGGTGAGAAGTGTGGAGGTACCTTTTGAGAGACTAAGTAGTTGGCAATGTCAGCATACCAGGGGGTATTGGCTGAAATAGAGAATAGGTGATCATCAGGAAAGTTGTCGTCAATGACATAAGGGTCATTTGGATTCTGCAATGTTGAGAGGAAGTCAACAACTATATTGGTCTTTCCTGGTTTATCCAATATTATGATGTCAAATTCTTGTAGAAAAAGGAGCCAATTGGGTAGCCTCCCTATGATAGCAGGCTTGTTAGCCATATATTTGATGGTTGCATGATCAATATGCACAAATATTTGGTAACTAGTGATGTCATGGTAGAACTATTTTAGAGCCTAAATGACAGCTAGAAGTTCCTTCTCAGTGACTATGTAGTTCAGCTCAGGGCCCTGCAAATTCTTATTGATGAAGTAGATGATATGTTCAACAATACCTTATTTATATCCTAAGAGAACTCCTACAACATGATTGGATGCATCAGTATTAATGTGGAATGGCAATGCCCAATTAGGACCTCTTAGGATGGGTGCCTGAGTAAGAACAAACTTCAACTGTAGGAAGGACTCATCACAAGTTGTTGTCCATAAAAAGTCAGAATCCTTGGTGAGCAAAGAATACATTGAGATTTTCATTTTGTTGAAGTCCTTAATAAACCTTTTGTAGTAGCCAGCATGTCCTAAAAAAATTTGGACATCCTTTTGTTTTGTTGGTGTTGAAGTCCTTAATAAACCTTTTGTAGTAGCCAGCATGTCCTAAAAAACTTTGGACATCCTTTTGTTTTGTTGGCGTGGGCAGATCTATAATGACCTCAATCTTAGCAGGGTCTACCTAGATTCCATTAGCAGAGATATAATGGCCCAAAACAACCCCATCCTGCATCATGATGAAGCACTTTTCATTTTTCATGGATAGATGATATTCCTCAGACCTTGTAATAAATTTTCCCAAATTGGATAATGCTTCCTCGTAGGTTTCCCTCATATGTGGTGAAGTCGTCCATATAAATTTCCATACAATCATGTGAGATATCAGCAAAAATACTGATAACTTCTCGTTGAAAGGCTTCTAGAGTATTGCATAGACAAAAAGGTAAGACTAAGTAGGAAAATTCTCCCTATGGGTAGGTGAATATGGTATTTTCTTGGTCTTCAGGAAGAATCCTGATCTGATTGTATTCACTGTACCCATCTAGGAAAGAAAAATACAATTTGCCTCCTAAGGAATCTAAGACCTGGTTAATGAACGGGAGAATAAAATGGTCCTTTTTAGTTGCATTATTGATATCCCTATAGTCAACACATACTATCCATTTTCCTCCTTTTTTGGGAACTATTACCAATGGGGAGACCCACTAAATGTTAGAGATTGGATAGATGAAACTAGCATTAAGTAATTTTTGCAACTCGGTTTTCACTATTTCTCTTAGTGCAAGTTTGACACACCTTTGAAATTTCCTAATAGGGGGTTTGTCCTCTTTTAGGTATGTTCTATGAGTACACAATTTTGGGTCCAATCCTTTCATATCTACATAATCCCAAGCAAAAGATGTGGTATGGTCTTGCAGTAGTTTAGCCAAAGATGTTTGTTGCTAGGGGTAAGCTTATTATTAATGTTCAAGCAGTGGCCAAGAGAGACTTCTAATTGTCTGGTTAGTTCCACCATAGAAGCATATGTTAATGGAGGTACTTGGATCTCATGAGGTAGCAATTGGTGGTAGAGTTGTATGGTTGCAGGAGATGGAGACAATTCACAATTAGGGTACAAGGGTTGCAGGGAGCAGCTAAGGGAGAATGAACAATCCATGGGATATGAACTTGGGTCATACTAGTTTTGCAAAATGTTTGTGATTACTATGTCTTCTTCTTGAAGCTTTAGGAAAGGGTCCCTCTTTAACATCATTAATTGGCCTACTGAGTTGACTACCTCAGGATCTTATCCTATATCCAGCCAGATTGGTGAAGCTAACTCCATTTGTGGTTGGGCAGGTAGATACATGGCTAATGTCTTGGTATGCTGACAATTATAAATGGTCATATCTCCTGAGTGACAACCTATATATGCATTAGTAGTGGCTAGCCAGGGTCGTCCAAGAATGATTGGGTATCCTCCAAATGTGGCTTTTGGTGAAAGTATCATAAATTTGGCAAGATAGGACTAGGATTATAGGTCTACAACTATATCTTCCACCATCCCATCAGGTTTGACTGTGGAACTATCTGCAAGCTGCAAGATAGTGGGTGTAGTCCTTAGGTTGGTGATGCTAATTTTTTGCATGATTTCCTTGGTCATTACATTTATAGAAGCTCATAATTCTATCAAAGTATTTTTAATGGCTATCCCATTGATTTTAACCTCAACAACTGGGTTGCCCAAGTTAGAATACTTTGGGACAACTAGTTTGTCGAGCATTATATCTGCAAGTTTCCCCAAGACATGAATAGTCTGAGGATCCTTTTGCTTTCGACTTGAATTTTTAAAACATACCTCTTTGATAGCCTTTCCATAAATTGGGACATCCTTTATTACTTGAAACAACAAAATTTGAACACTAATGTTCTTGAGTTGGTCAAGGCTGTCGAAGGCTACTTCTTCAGTATGCTTGGAATTTTCATTTTGCAACCTTTGTGGAAAGTGAGGAGGAGCTTGTTGAACTTTATCTAGTGTAATAGTTGGGATTATTGGAGTAGTATATGGCATTGCCTATGGAATGGACTCCTATGGGGGTACTTCAGTGATAATAGGAGGAGTAGGTAGAGTAGTTTCATACCACAAATGGATTTCATTGATTGTTACAACATAGGCAGGATATTAGTTTGGGTTAGTGGCATAAACATTTTACTGAGGTGTTAGAGGCCTATTATTAGGATTTTGTTGTGGATGAGAAGGAATTTGGGTAGCCCTGGGAGGTGTTGAAGTGGCTGTAGGAGATGGCAAAAGTGTCTGCTATGGAGGCTGAGGCGGTGGCTGCAGGAATCCTTGTTGCTGGTTTGGCCATTGTTGACCACCCCACCATTGCTAATTTTGCTGCCAATTTCCCTATGGAGTTTTTCAATTCCCTTGGGGATTTTTCCATTGAGGATTGGGGTAATTTTTCCACTGAGGTTATGAGTTATTCCAGGGAGAGTACTGAGCATTCATAGGAGGATGTCATTGACTACTATAAAATGGTGCATTAAATGTAAGAGGATCCTAAGGCATGCCTTGTCTTTGGGCCTATGGTCTTCATTGTGCAATGAAGACTACATGCTTATCATCTCCTTAAATTGGTTGATAATCAGTGGGTAGTTGTGCAATCTTCATATTAGCAACCAAATTTCACCAGCAATCCCTCTTCTTCTATCTGCAATGAGGACATAATTCTGCTAGAATAGCCTCAGCCTCCTCATGTTTCTTTTTTTCCTGCATTGTGTCTAGTTGAGTGGCCATGTTATTGATGATTTCCTACTTAAAGTCGGGCAAAAGATGTGTTATTTTTATCTAAGATGCTCTAGCTCCATTAGTTTTGCCTGTAGTAGACCTATACCCTCTGCCTTTCTTTGCAGCAACCCTAGAGTAAATGAGGCAGATTTTCTTAATATCCTCCCATGTAGATTGGGTGATATCACCTCTAGCCATGAGATCCAATGCTTTAGTACACCCCTCATTTATACCTCTCAAAAAGAGAAGTTTTTGTGATTCTTGGTTGAGTTGATGTTGTGTATTCTTCTTCAAGATAAAAAAGAATCTTGACACATAATCTTCAAGGCTCTCATCCTCCTTTTGTGTCATCTTGAATATGTCGTCCCCTTGCATGTTATTCCCACTGCAATACTCCTTATACTTTGTTAAGAATGCACTCTTCATTTGATCTCAATCATGGACAACATCCTAGCCTAAGCCCATAAACCATCTCAATACAGAGTCTTTCAGAGTTGAAGGAAACAATTTGAGCCTATGGGGATCTATGGTATAGTCATAACTGCAACAAAGGATATCAAACTCAAAGAGAAAGGTATCAAGATCCTCGGTTACCAGGGCATAGAATTTTGGAAGGGCTAAAGATAGAATGTTTTTGCGGTTGTTATTATCATGTTGATCAGTGATGGGGAATGGAAAAGTAGGAGGGTTCACCATCCTAGAAAGACCTTGAGGTTCATAGATGACTAGAGGTAATGTATTATCTTCTTGATGCTCTAGGTATTGTATTCTCAGATTGGCCAAGGCTTCAACAAAAGGATTAAAATCAGGTTTTTCTTCAGGAAGGTAAAAGTTCAGCAGATCACCTTCTGAAGATGATGATGGTGATGACAAAATAGGAAGGTTTACAATAGAATCCACAAACTAAACCTCCTCTTCTTCTTCTTCTTCTTCTTCCAGGCCAAATATTTCTCCTAATCAATTATTGGGGTAATTTGGCAAGTACCTTCCTAGAGCATCTCTTCTTCTTTTTCTATGCATGCAATTGAATGAAAATTTTGGTAATGGGATGAAAAACTTTGGTGGAAAACTCTAATTTACTCAAAACAGGTAAAATGGAATCATAATGCTTGAAGAAAATTCTAAAAATGGCTGAGTTCAACACTTGGTTCGACACCATCCCTCGGAATGACGCCAAAAATGATCAGTTCTATTAAAGGAATAAAAAACTAGGCTTTCACCAAGACTCAGGGATTGGACATCCTACCGAGTAGCTATCCTCCTTATACTCATTTAATTTATCAACCCAGGGACATAGTACTTGAAACGGGTTAGCAAGATATATGCACAAAGGATTTTACTCAGACCATGTTATGGCCACAGGAAACAAATTGCTTGAAAATGAAAACTAGTCTATGGTGGCAATAAATAAATTGCTTGAAAAAGAAAGCTAGTCTATTGCTGCACGAAATAAATACTAGAAGGAAAATGAGGGAGTAAAGATGTTGAAGGAATGTAAAGGATTGAAAATGAAACTATAATGTTTCAACGGTTCTGCCCCTTTGGCTACAGGAAGCAACAACTTATCCTACAACTTTGGCTGCAGGAACTGTTTAACACCAGAATTAAGATAACAAGATGCAAGAAAACAAACTACATGAAATGGTTCTAACTAACATGGATTCCTCATGAAGTGGGCCCCCATGGATGAGTATCCAAAACTCAATTACACTAAACTAGATCTCAACACTTCATTTACCATTCATTTAAAAGGAAAGTACATAGATTCATGTAAACTATAAAAATAACAAAATGAAACTATATTCTTGATGATTGATAATTCCCTCCTCATGCAGGAGTGGGGCATATTTAAAGAAAAACATCCAACAACCTAACTACTCATGCTATAGAATAGGCGAAGTCATTATTTGAAAAATCTAGAAACTAGAAAGTGGAAAAACAAAAGACATCCATAAAGAAGGAAAGAACTGTCACGACAGAGGAAAAACAAATCTAGCTTCCCACTCCTTGGATTTCTTCAAGGAAATTCATAACTCCTCAACTTTTTCCTCGCTCAGCTACTACCATATTGATCCTACCAGAATTGCCACTTTAAGTTGCATTAACTTCTCCATCGGTCGAGTCTGTTATAGGAACGGGTTAGGGTATCCTGCGCATGGGCACGTTCACCTGGTCAATCCTTCACTTGTTATTTATGTTCTGAACTTTAAATTTTAGAATCAAGACATCCAAGGAAATGATCCACCAAACATGCATACATCCATTCATGTTAAAACAACTAACAACTCATAAGAACATAACCATAAATTTAGCATAAGTAATTCATGTTTAAAAGAATTACACCATAGCAGGTGTCTTAGTGGCTGCATGCCACATAATAACATAAAAGAGCATAACATTTTCAGAAAGTATGATGAAAAATCACAAACAAGAACTATTAGAAACTTATCCTATGGCTTCTAAAATAGGGCATAAAAATGCCTCATCAGAGGTAGTACCTTGTCTTCTAAAATAAAATGATTTATTTTTCATGTTTTTACATTTGCATATAGCAAAGCCATTTTTTGAAATTCTATCTATATTTTTGTGTTCTTGTTTTGTACATTATAGCCAAATTTATTTTCCTCAGTGTTTTTTATCAGAATTTTTTGGCAAAATTGTATTTATGAACACTACAGTCTGTGTTCATAAACACATGCCACTCTGAAAGGGAAATAAACTCTTATGTTCAAACTTCTTTAGTATTTTCATGACACTAGAAATAACATTTTTCTCAAGAATCATTGTTAATATCCATTAAAAGTTACATTTAAAATCTCTACCATTTATTTTTCTCAGAATTTTTTGGCAAAATTGTATTTATGAACACTACAGTCTGTGTTCATAAACACATGCCACTTTGAAAGGGAAATAAACTCTTATGTTCAAACTTCTTTAGTATTTTCATGACACTAGAAATAATATTTTTCTCAAGAATCATTGTTAATATCCATTAAAAGATACATTTAAAATCTCTACCATTTATTTATTTTCTTTATCATCTATGAAATATGTTGTTCAATTTAGCTATTCATACCTTCTAATATAGGGTTTAATATTCACTACTAATATTAGGTTTTTCAAAATCAGTGTTCATATCAATGTTCATAATTAATATAAGGGTTTACTAATAATATTACAGTTTCAAATTCACTGTCAATATTAGGATTTATAACAAGGACAATGAAGATTTTGCTAACTTAAATAATTTTTTCATGAATAGATGGGGGGACATAATTTATGACTATATGGAAATCAAGCAGACCCAGTTTGGTCAACAATAGGGATGGAAGAGTGTGGATAACTTGGAGATTTATAATAAGCATTTAGCATTAATGAAGGATATGCTCCAAAGTAGGGAAATATTGGTGACTAATAAGGAGGATAGTCTTATTTGGTGTGTTGCTAAGAGTGGGCAATATTCGTTGAAATGAACTTGTGGGGTGGCCAACCAAACCCTATTGGGGGAAGGATTACCTCCCCAAGGTAGACTTATTTTCTTGGTTGTTCATTCAAGGGAAAATATTTATAGGGGAACGCAAGAAAAAGTATGGTTTCATGGGGTTGACCAAATGTGTTTTGTGTGAAGGTGGTGTAGAAGATGTTGATCATCTGCTTCTACAGTGTGATTTTTCTAAAGCTTGTTGGGAAATGTTGCAGGCTAAGTTGGAATGGTCAGGGATTTTGTATAACTTGGTGAAGGAGGTTTTCATGAGCTAGCCAATAGTTTAGAGATGATCAGTGCTATCAAAAGTAAGGCAGATTAGTCCCTCTATTGTGATTTGGGAAGTATGGAAGGAGTGCACTTGAAGAATTTTTCAAGGTAAGGAGGAATCACTGGATAGGATCAAGGCTAGGATTAATACATAAATCAAAGAGGTGTTGGGATATGCTACAACACATATTAACTCAATTTTTCCCTATACTACATGGGATAAGTGTGTTCAAGCGACATGACCTAGGATCAAGATTAGATTTAGAAACAATGTTAAGCAAAATTCTACACAAATAGTAGGAAAAGAGGAGGTTAGATGGGAACTACCTTAGTATGGTTGAATAAAAATCAATTTTGATGGGGTTGCGAAAGAGAATCAAAGCCCCTCTATTGTGAGTGTTATTTCTCGTGATTGGCTTGGTAATACTTTGGCCTTTGAAGCCCAAGAATTGAAAGATGGAACAAATAACATAGTAGAATCCAATGTTGACCTTCTTTCTCTTAATGTAGGGAAACTCAATGTTCATAAGGTTCATCTTGAAGGTGACTCTCAAGTTATTTTCCAGGCTATTCAAAAAGGTGATACAATTGCTTAACATTTACAGAGTATTATTTTTGCAGTTAGAGAGTTGTTGTTTTCTTTTGAGGAGATCAAAATAAGTCATGTGCGGAGGAGTGACAATATGGAGGCTGATGTCTTATCAAAATGGACTTTAAATTTGGATAAGGTGAATGAAATAAGGTTGGACGACTTGGGATACCCTACAACTTAATTTCCAATTTGAATTTGGTCATGTGCTTTTCTGGCTTGGGTGACGTAATATATGCATTTATCCCTCTCTCCATACCTTTTTAGTGATGTTCGGATGGTGATTTGTAATGATGAGGGAATTTTTAGTTCACAGTTTCCAAGTTCTTGAAGTCGATGGAGCATGTGGGAGGATGGGTGAGGTCACTATTATCATTTTTTTTGGCATCCAACTCAAATTCTTGAAGCTGGGTAGTTGATCAACTATGTATGGTTGGTATGGCTCATTTTAAACTTTAAAGCTTCAAATGTTTGTTAAGTCAATTGAGATTTTAGAGAAAAAATAAACTGGAAGAGATAATCAAATACATAAAGAATCATCATCTTCTCTTATTTCAATCAAATAAGTATCATAAGATATGCAGAGGTGTCTTAAATAACTCTTTCAAGACTACATTTTGCATTGAAAAGGATATTTTATCTTTTCATTTCCAAAGAAAAGAGAATGCATGTAATTTAAGATACCATACAAGTTGTGGCTGCCACTAAAACTATGCATGAAAGACCATGCATATATACATAAGTCAAGATAAAGATAGGGTTGGTTCCATCATAGTCTGGATGGAATGATGGACAAGGTTGTTCAGTCTCCTTGGTTGGCTGCTTGAAGTGTTTACAACTCTTGGAAGTGCCTACAAAATATGGAACTGGGGGTATTAGTCCAAAATAGACTAAGCAATGATGAAATTAACACCTATATCTAAGTATGACACCAATACAGATACATGTTCAGAATGGTGCGGAAAAGAACACATGTTTTGCTAATAAGTTTTTCAATGTGCAGGAATGGGTATGATGACATTGTAGGTTGTTGAAGGGACATGCATTCATTACATGCATGAAGCTTTCCAACTGAGATATGAAGAGGCTAAGATAGAAGGTTTGAGGAGGTTATTGAGGGGGCATGCATAAGTTCAAGCATGGGACCTTCTGGCTGAATCATTGATCTATTTGAAGACCTATGTTGATGAAGGGACATACCTTGCAAACATGAAACCTTCCGACATTCATTATTTTAGATTAACTTCAAAGGACCAGCATGATGTTAAAGAGACATCTTACTTCTAAATGAAACCTTTTTGCAATCAGATTTACAAAAAAGAGATACAATTGGAAAGTACATGCATCTATATGATAATATCATGTATATCTTAAAGAGAAGAAACTAATCAATGAGCAGGAAAATGCAATGAATATGGTGTGTCCACCAATATTTTATAACAATATGAACATAAGATCAACAACAGGAGCAACACCAATGATATTTTTTCCTCAAAAATACATTTCAAGAAAATATTAGGCAGTGATATTACATAGCTAGCCAAGGTGTAGATATGTAATGATACAAGGAAAAGCAAAAATATAACTTGTTACACTTTTCATTTGGTAGTGACCATCACTGTTTGAAGTTTCAAACTTTGAAGGATAATTCAGAGAATTTAACAACATAGAACAACAATGACTAGTAGTATGATAGTGAGCAATAATGAACAGAGCAACCATTTTAGAAGTGCAATAAATAGTTTTTAGAGTAGCATCACATTCATCTTTATGAGAGTCACAACACTCATAAGGCTAGTTGGATTTAATTATGAGACAATTAAAATAGGAGATGTCTTAATCATAGAGGAAAGGGAGACAAGAAAATTCAACTTAAGTACATTCAAAGACAACGTTAAGGAGTAAACTGAGTATAGATGACAGTCTAGAAAAGAATGCAGCTTTACTTGGTGAGCATGCAATGGTCATTCCAAGATAGTTGTTAGACAGATGCATTTTCATGAGACTATAGGTCCAAATAATATCACTTTGTATGGGGTTCCCTTGTAAATGTGAATGCAAAGAATTTGTAAGCATACAAGTCAAGGAAATGTTAAATGACATCCCAAGGTGGGTGACAGTCTACATAAAATGAAAGGATGTTATACATGGGCAAGGCATAGTAATGTTATGGATTGTACAACATGTCATTCAAGATGAGAGTGTTAGAAAGTAATAGTGAACATGAAATTTTAAGTCCAGCATAGCAGCATACAGTGCTATTGAAGAATAATCAATTACATATATCCTTAAAGATCATTACGATAGGGTACTTGATGCATTTTTGGGCCCCTGATTCAGAGTTGTGGATGTTTAATGGGGTTTCAGAAAATGAAAGGGACAACAAATTAATTTATGGATTAATTACTGGTGGACTCAATCCAAGTTGTTTAGAAAATATAACACTTGTTCATTGGGAGGGAAATCCGACTATTCATCATCCTTGAGATTCTTCCTCTTGAGATGTTTGAATCTATTTTAATCCTTGTAGAAGAGTTAATGGATGACTCAGTTGTCCAAGTAGATTCTCAATCTCTTGCTACACTATTGCTAAATCTATGATATTAAGTTTAAGTGTATGCCTTTGGAAGCCAATACAACTTAAGTTTATCAAACAAATAATTTAGAAAGCTCTTGGATTGGAAAAATGCAACAGGTTTCTATCAAATCAATCATTATAAGTTAAACCCTAGTTTCTAGAACTAAAAAACATTTTAACCATTTCTAGATTAGTGATTATGTCCTATCGAATGAGCTTGTTAGCATGGAATTAGCTATGGTAGCTAAGGATAGGCAAATCAATTATGTTTTAGAGGAAATATTTTCAAAAAGGGAAATAGATTCAATAGTCATGAAGGGAAGTAAAATATGAAAGAGGTGTTTCTTGGTAAGGAAAGTCATTTACTAGAGTTTCAGGATCTAGGTAGGAAGGTGGAGGTTTGTATGAGAGAATATGACATGTCTTTTGGGGCTTTTTAAAACTCATTCAAAATTGAAGATGAATTTAGAAGTATGGGAAACCCATCAACTCAGTTTCTTGGTGCCCAATAATTTATTGAAAAGTCAAGAAAAGCTCACAAAATCCTTCTGTGGAAAATATAGATGCAAAGAAAAGCCTAGTATTATGTAGATCACATCCCGCGACTAGCATCGTGTTGAGCTAATGAAAAATGCTAAAACAATTATAAAACTAAAATAAAAATAGACATCTAATGCAAGAAGAAAAGACACAGAATTTATAGTGGTTCATCCATATTATCTAGACTACATCCACTCTTCAAGCAGGGGCATATATCTCTTATTCAGATGAACAAAGTTACAATACAATCACAGCAGAAACTAGTAATATGCTATACAAATATTGGATAGTTAAAGGAAGATGAAAGGGTTGAGAAGAGAAAGATTCTGCAATATTGGTCTGCACAATCAGAGCAGTTACATATTCCTTTGTCAGAACTGTTACAATCTCCCACTTGAAGACCAATCAGTGTTGCACAGAGATACCCCCTACTTGGAATGATTATGGCTACGTTGTGACAATGCCGAGAGAAGCTCTACAGAATTCAAACTTCTCTCAAGGTAAAACCTTGGTGAATGCATCAGCCGGATTAACCTTTGTATCAACCTTCTCTAACTGTAATCTTCCCTCCTCAAGAGCATGACGAATGAAGTGAAATATGGTTTCTATATGCTTCATGCGACTATGGAATGCAGAATTTTTTGCCAAATGAATGGCACTGTTGCTGTCATAAAATAGAGTAAAGTTGGATTGTCTAAATCCCAACTCTCCAAACAATCGCTATAACCGTATCAAATCTTTAGCTCCCTCAGTAAGATCAATGTATTTAGCCTTGGTAGAGGAAAGAGAAACTACTTGTTGCTTCCGAGAAGTCCAACTAACACTACCTCAGAAAATGTAAACACATAGCCTATTGTTGACCTATTGTTATCTAGATCTCTAGCCATATCAGAATCAGCATATCTAGAAATATAAGGAGTATTTCTATTAAAGCATAAAACATGAGAGGAAGGGCCTCTCAAATACTGAAGAGTCGATTGCACTACTTGCCAATGAGTTTTTCTTAGATTACTCATAAAACCGCTCACAACTCCCACTGCATGGTCAATGTTCAGATGTGTGCACACCATGGTATACATTAAACTCCCAACTGCTGAAGAATAAGGAACACTATCCATTTTTTATTTCTCTTGTGGAGTGGTAGGACACAATTTGGATGATAAGCGGAAATGTTCAGCCAATGGAATAGTAACTGATTTTACATTTTCCATATTAAACTTTTCTAAAACTTTAAGAATGTACTTTTCTTGAGATAATTTAATTTCTCTTTTCTATCTATCTCAGATTATATCCATCCCAAGAATCCACTTCGCTGCCCCTAAATCTTTCATGGTGAAATGAAGAGCCAAATGTGTCTTCAGCTCATGAATGACTCTCATACTATTTCCAGCAGTCAACATATCATCAACATACAATAGTAGAATCACAATCTCACCAGTAGGAAGCCTTTTGAAATAAACACATGGGTCAGATTCGTAGCGAGTAAATCCTTGTTGAGTCATGAAATTATCAAACTTCAAATACCATTGATGCGGAGCTTGCTTCAGCCCATATAGACTCCTCTTTAATCTGCAATATAAATGCTCCTGCCCCTGTTTAACAAATCCTTCCGGTTGCTCCATATATAACTCTTCTTCAATATCCCCATGTAAGAATGTTGTTTTGACATTGACTTTCTCAAGATCGAGGTCCCATGCTACTACCATGTCTAAGACCAAACGAATAGTCTGCATCTTGACCACCGGAGAGAAGATTTCGTTAAATTCTACACCCTTTTGTTGAGCAAACCCCTTCACTACCAATCTGGCCATGTATCTTTGTCGACCTCCATCTTCCTCTTTTATGCAATATACCCATTTATTTTTTAATGCTTTATGATTTGGTGGAAGAGGAACCAAATCCCAAGTCTGATTCAAAATTAACAAATCCATTTCATCTTTCATGGTATCCCTCCAGAACACTAAATTTACATCAGTACATGCATGTTTATAAGTTTGTGGTTCTGCCTGATCAGAACACAAAGAGAATAACAATTCATAATCATAGAATTTCCTCAGATGCTTGCTTTCTCTAGTTGATCATCGTAGTTGAGTATTTTGATATTCATTCTAACTGTGATATTCATTCTAACTGTGATCACCATCGGAGCTCTCTGTATTTCCCACACCTTTTGGATTTTGGATGCCTTGTTGTTTGAACGACTCTGGCTCTTGACCAATTTTCTGTGTGTGGCTCTCAGATAATTCACCTATTGGCAGGCAGTGAGGCACATGTGGAGAAACATTTTCTCCATGCTAGGAGGGAGAGGACAGCAGCTTATGTTGCTTGCGTGGCAGAGGTTGCTCACGTTGCAGCTGTTGTGGATGTTGCACACACTGTAGAGGTTGCTCACATTGTAATTGTTGTAGATGCTCCATGCACTACAGAGGTGGGTTCATGGGCTGTATGCAGGGATCTTGTGGTAGACTATGTGAGTCTCATGGCAGATAATGGAGAGCCCGCGTTGAAGGAGAGGGAGGCGTGAGGAACAGAGCAGGAGGCTTTGCCGTCTCACTATCTCTTGGGATGCCATGTGGCTGGGGATTTAGAGCATTGACAGGGAACATAGCAGCAGCTCCACTATAATTAGGAAGTACGCCAGACAGTGGTTGAACTAGAGGGATGTGAGTAATATTTGACTGATTTGGTAGTGTGGATATAATAACAGACTGCGTATTGAGGGGAAAAGGCATAGCAGCAGTGATGGTGGTAGGAGTTACAATAGCAGTAGTGGGATGAAATGAAACCTAAGAAGCTCTCGGCATCTGATTTCCATTATCAAATAAATCAATTTTGATAGAATCATTAGAACTCAAATTTTGATTTTGCGAACCTGAGAATGTTTTCTCACTAAATACAACATCCCGGCTATGAACCACTTTATGAGCAACCAGATCCCACAACCAAAAACCGTATTGATCTTCTCCATACCCAAAAAATACACATCTTTTGGATTTAAAATCCAACTTTTTCCTCTATTCTTTCAGAATGTGGACATATGTATCACATCTGAAAACTCACAAATGAGAAAATGTAATTCTCTTAGCAGTCCACCTTTCTTCCAGAATGTCAAAATCCAGACGTGACGAAGGAGTGTGATTTATTAAATAAACCACTGTATTACATGCCTCTACCCAAAATTCTTTCCCCAAACCAGCATTGGACAACATACACCGAGCTCTCTCCAAAATAGTCTTATTCATCCTCTCAGCTGCACCATTTTCCTGAAGTGTATACGGGACTATTTTAACACGCCGAATGTCATGATCTGCACAAAAATTATCGAACTCCAAAGAACAAAACTCACCACCATTATCTGTTAGTAAACATTTAATCTTCCTTCCATTCTAATTTTCCACCATAGCTTTAAAGCTTTTAAATTTTGAAAATACTTCTGATTTCTTATTTAACATGTAAACCCAAACTTTTTGGGTGCAATCATCAAGAAAAGAAACATATTAATTTGCACCACTGATAGAAGTTACCTCCGCAGGACCGAAGACATCGAAATGAATGAGCTCTAAGGGAGAAGATTTTTTCTCATGACCCTTTTGAACAAAGCTGGTTCGATTTTGTTTGCCATAAAGACAATGTTCACAAATCTGCAAATCGATAGATTTAAGACCCGGAAGTTGATCTCTTTGAAGCATAACTTCAAGACCTTTCTTGCTCATGTGACCAAGCCTCTTGTGCCAAAGTTCAGTATTGTTGTCCACAACCACCATGGCTGCTCCCACTTCTCCGTTACACTCTAAAGTGTATAAACTTCCAATTTTCTACCCTTTTGCTAAGATTAATTAACCTTTGGACACTCTCCAAGAATCGAGATCAAAATTGACATTATAGCCTTGTGTAAATAACTAACTAACTGAAATTAGATTATGCTTAAGTGTGGGAACATGCCTAACATCTTTTAAAACCCATTTACTTCCATTTTTTAGTGATAATAAAATATCCCCTTTGCCATCAATATCACACTCTTTGTTATCCCCAAGAAAAACTTTGCCAAACATACCTTCATTGTAATTTGTGAAAGCACTCTAACATGGAGTAGCATGAAAAGATGCTCTGGAATCGAGAACCCATGAGCTTGAATTCGTGTCACCAGCTGTAAGTACCAAGGCTTCATTAGTTGCAGCATGAGCGCCGCCATTGATAACATTATCTTGAGCCTTCTTATATCAGCAAGTGTCGTTTCTTCCTCTTGATTTTGAGTGATGATTAGATCTTCCTCTTCCATTATAGTTATTATAGTTTCTTCCTCTTTCGTGACTTCTACCTCTATTGCTTGTGCTCACAGCTATAAGAGCATCACCGGAAGAGGGTTCTTGGTGCTTCCTTTGCATGTCTTCACTAAGTAGTGTGGCTGCAACTTCATCAAATTTCAGCTTGGTCTTGGCTGCTACTGAAGTGCTCACAGCCATTACTACACCTTCCCAGCTATTTGGAAGTGAGCATAATAATAAGATTGCCTTTATCTCATCATCTAATGGGATACCAACCGAAATCAGCTGACTAACTAATGTGTTGAACTCATTGAGATGATTTGATATCACTCCTCCTTCTTTCATTTTTAGATTATATAGTTTCTTCATTAGAAAAACCTTGTTTGAAGCTAAAGGTATTTCATATAGTGAAGATAACGTTTCAACCAGCTCTCTTGTTGTCTTCTCCGCTAAGACATTAAACAACACATTGGGTGAGAGAGCTAGAAAGATTGTTTCCCGTGCTTTCAAATCCATTTTCTCCCATTCTTCTGGTGTTAGAGATCCTTGACCTTTTGCTTTACCAAGCAATAATGGATGCAAATCTTGCTTGATAAGCATGGACTCTATCTGCACTTTCCATAGCCCAAAGTTTTTCCCAGAAAACTTTTCAATTTTCCATTTATCTGCCTCATCCATGGCATTTGCAAATCTTCACCGATTTCTTGAAAATCAGAATGAGCTTAACCAGCTCTGATACCAATTGTTGAGCTAATGAAAAATGCTAAAACAATTATAAAACTAAAATAAAACCAGACATCTAATGCAAGAAGAAAAGACACAGAATTTATAGTGGTTCATCCAGATTATCTGGACTACATCCACTCTTTAAGCAGGGGCATATATCTCTTATTCAGATGAACAAAGTTACAATACAATCACAGTAGCAACTAGCAATATGCTATACAAATATTATTTTTTTATAAAATATAAATTTTAATTCTCTTTAAGTTTTAGAATTTATTTATTTGTTATTAATTAATATGTATTTTAATACATCTAGCTTTTAATAAATAGTTCTACTATTTATTTAAAAGTTAAATGTATTAAAATACAAGTAATTAATAATAAAAAAATAAATAGATAAATTTGGAAGTGGGGTAGTGTTTTGCATGTTTTGTTGTTGATAATAATAGTTGATTGTCATCATTATAAGGGAATAATTATTAATTATCTTAAAAGGCAAAGTAGGAAGTCTTTTCTTTTACTTGGAGTTCACCAGGTGTTTGCTCATGCAAAGGTGGAAAGGAGGAGTTTTTTGTTCTTCAATCAGTGGTTGGACAATTATGATAAGATTTGGGACAGTTTACAGAAGTTTGATTATAGTTAGACATCCCACCTTACATATCCATGCATCATGAGTATTTTGAGGCTATTTTAATGTAGATTTTGGGAGTTATGCCTTTATTTTTGCAAGGTTTTAGAAGGCTTACAGATTTTTTAGTTCTTTTCCAGTTGCTGGAGTGACAGTTCGTCTGGGGTTCAGTTTTAGTTGTTTTAAGGCTAACCTTCCAATAAGGTTGATGCCTTAGGAATTTTTTGGGGGGTTCTTTATTTTGGCTCACTTCTGGACATTACAGAAGGAAAACAAAATATTTGTAATACATCATTATCACACTTGTAGCAGCAGGGTTCCTTTGATTTTGATATAGTACAGATTGTTCCTTCTCCTATTGGCATTACTTTTGTGTTGAGTTTTGTGGGTTGCATTGGATTACTATGGTTTTGGAAAAACCTTTTAACTAATTATATTCAGGTACTCAACCTTTTACATGTTATTATCATTATTCTAATTGCATATTGTGTTATTAGGCATCGATGTTTCAGATTCTGGAATTTGTCTTCCTTTTCTGAGGGATTGTTTTCCTAACCTTTATTCAAATTGTTTAGTGGGTTTGAGTTGTGAACAAAGGTAAATTTTCGGAATAATCATTGTGAACCATAAAACTGTTATAGGTGTGCGAATACATATTTTTGTGAATCACTTGTTTAAAAAAGTAGTTTTTCAGTTCATGCATATCTTTCTATCTCTTTTCCTGGCAAAGATAGTTATAGGTAATCAACAGGGGAAGCCAACCCACAATCTAGAGATTGATCTTTTTTTTAGGTACACCCACATACCTTAAGGTCCTTCAATGTTTCCTGAGGTTGCTAGGTCTCATACTTAGTATTAAGGGTGCAACTCTTGTGACAACAGTCATATTTTTATTTCCTTTGTTGCAGTGATTTGAAAGGTTGAGATGCAAATTTATAACAAGCATCATTACAGATGGTGGAAAGTTGTGCCATGTAATGTTTAATTGCAGAATTAAAGTGCTTAAGATGCAACTTTGGTCTAGCTGTGTTAGAGTAGTTAGTTTCTTGTAAGTTGCAGAGCAGTTTTCCTATTTTGTGAAATGGAGGCGACATTCTTGGTATACACGAATAAGCAATAGAAGGGTTTTAAAGGACCAGTTAGAAGGGAAAGGCTAAAGGGGTTATTAAAAATCAAGGAGGAAGCTATGATAGATGTGGCTCTTACTGTTATTACAAGGAAATTTATGGAGAGGAAAGGAAATGAAGGATGAACATTGATATTATCTCAATGATTATAGCTTGGGGTCTGGATTTAGCCTAAGAAACATCAATGGTAAAGTGGGTGGTTTCTATTTTATTTAAGGAGGATATGACACTTGGTTTGGACTCTATTTTTGAGTGGGCAATCCCAAGAATTGGGTCGGACCTTTCAAAATGTTTTGACGATGAAGAGGATGCAAAGATTTATGGCTTAGTGCCCTTTGTGTGGTGGTGGGGGAAGGTGGACAAGGGAGCCTATAGGGAAGAAATCAAAATGGCCTGGGGTAAGCTGAAACATGAATTGTGGTACTATGAAAGGCTTGCTACAGAAATTTTGAGGGTATTCTCTGTTGTGATCCCAAGGAAAATTCTCACCAGAAGCAATAGGAAGCGTCGCTAACACCGGTGAAAGGTAATGATGCACATGAACCTTTTTGAATATTTTGGATTTTGTTTGAAGTTGGTGTTTGAAGTGTGAGATTTTTTTGGTGGTTGGGGGTTTGTGACTACAAGGTAGTGGTGCCTTCATCCCCTAACATCAATGGAGTGGAATAACACGCAGGGAAGGCTATGAGTATGGGTGGATAGTCGTGAAGATTGAGGGTGACCGAGATGAATGCTATATGTCCAAAGCATGCTTTGGTTTTTGGTTGTGAATCCATTATTAAGGCTATGTATATACTATGCTAAAATGATGCATATTTAGATGATAGAAGTTAGTAAACGATGTTTCCTTAGTTGAATATAGAAGAAAATAGGTGTATGGATGTTTGATCATCCTCTTGAGTATGGTTTGTTGATCTTATTGTAATTCCTATCTAAAAATTTATTTTCTATCAATAAATTATCTTGTTACTGATCAAAAAAATATTAGGATTTATAAACTTTTGTTCTCCAAATACCCATACTCATTGGAATTTTGTGATCAAATTATTCTTGCACTTAATGTTAAACATTAACAAATTTTAAACCATATTGTTAGTAGTGAAATAATAATATTCATGGTGAATTTCAAACTGTAATGTTAGTACTTAAACCCTAATATTAACTGTTCCAATTGCAAAGGAATACTTATATAATGATTGAATAAATACATTAGAATCAATATACAAAAAAGTAATTATTTAATACTAATATTGGTAGTTATATTAATAAAAATGATGATTTACATGGATGATTAATAGACACGTAAACAAATACCACCATGACCATCTTGCACCGTCATCACTTGGACCAACAGTTGTTGTTGTTGTATCATTCGACACCTCTTCACAAATCAATGTTCCAAAATCCCCTTCACCTTTGTCTTCTTCTCTTTCTAGGTCCTCCTCTCTTTTGTAGTTTTCCCACCAATATTTTCTATATTAAAAAATTTAAAACCAAGATACTTTTTCTGAATTTCTACACTCCTTAGTTTTAAAGGAATTCTTAGGTCAAAGAATTCCTAGTTTGAGATCATGAGTATTGGGCATTTTCAAATCTCTCTGTCATTTTAGAAGTAGTTGTGTGGGCATGGAACTTTCATGTGTTCATCCACATTAGAAACCACCACATCTTAATCTCCCAAAAAATACTACTTAAAGAGTGCCCTGCACAACATCTTGGCAGACACCTTCAACTCCTTGGTCACAAGAATGATTGCCAAAAAAATGGTAGTAATATATGTTCTCACACAATATCGATGGTCCACATGCAGAAAATCCCCACCAAGTATCCTTCTCATAGCATGCAAAATCTACCTATGAGATTACTTCATCATTGTTTTTAGCCTCCTCTCCTTAACTACCCCAATGAAGGCCACCTTTTGTTTATCATACAGTAGTCAAATAAGAGAATCCATGAAAAACTATGCAAAAAAAATAGAGGTAAGGATAGTCAATTGGTCAAGTGATACAAAGTGCTTCATCAAGGGGCAATTTATAGAAAAAAATATCTCTTCTAACCCTCCTTAATCTTCAAGATAAGTCATTAATTCTTCTTAAATGTGAGAACATCTTTAATTTAAAATTAATTACTAAGACCGACCTATCTTTAATTAATTATACATGGGCATGAATTAAGGATTATATGAGCCATAATAGATCATCACAAATATGGAAACACTCTTTCATATGTCAAAGTGTCATCAAATTTAATTCATTAACTTGTTACTAAATGATAATCATGTCATACAATTTATTCTCTAAATTTATGTGGTCTCTTCTCTAAAATTTTGTTTGTATATTATTATGACATTAAGGATCTACAAATAAACTATTTGATCATTGTCATACACTCCTCCTACACTAGAATTAACTCTTTTCCCCTTTTCCCAATCTCCACTGTAATGTTCCATTTCATAGTTACCCCAATTCTATCCTACTATAATTTATAGGATGCATCTCTCTCTCTCTCTCTCTCTCTCTCTCTCTCTCTCTCTCTCTCTCTCTCTCTCTCTCTCTGTGTGTGTGTGTGTGTGTGTGTGTGTGTGTGTGTGTGTGTGCGTGCGCGCGTGCACGTATGTATATGTATGCATATAAACTTCTTTGTATATAAATATGTGTATACACACACATGTGCATATATGTGTGTATTTCATTGTCATATTTCTAAACACTTACTATTATACATCCTCATACTTTATTTACTTTCTCAAACTCTTTCTTATTATTTTCCATCATTATTTCTTTACAATATTCTATCTGTTAAACTATTTTACATCCTTACTATTTAACTATTGTGCATGTACATAATACATACATATGCGTGTGTGTGTGTGTGTGTGTGTGTGTGTGTGTGTGTGTGTGTGTGTGTGTGTCAACTTCTACAGGCTGGGGGTCTATACATGCACATCCTAACTTTAATGTACCACAATAAAATATCTTGAAATAGCCTATTTTATAATGATATATATTATGTGTAATAGGACAATTCAATCAAGTACTTGTCCATAATTTTCCAATGTAGATGACAAACACCCACAAATATAAATAACATTAAAGTTACATATTAGGGGATACATTTAATCCTTTTATATATATAACAAATCCATTATCAATCAAGATTGTAAATTACTACAAATTTGCATTTATTTTAACATATGCACATGCAAATGTACATGCGTATATGTATTTATGTGTGTACACACACATGTATATGTAGAATTATATAACCTATGTACATATGTATATGTATGAATAAGATAATTTGAACTAATATGATTATTTCAATTTTTTTACTTTGTTAAACATTTGTCGTAAGGAAATGTTATTTTGATTGTTTCCTTAATGCCCATGAAAGATCTATTATTTTGTGTGTCATCCATGTAGACCGCTAAGTGGACTACCAAAAATATTTCATAAATTGTACCCAACCATGTCATTTTATATGTATATCCTAAACAAATTATAGATGAGTTTCTACCAAAGGGGGTAGATCCCTTACAAATAGCCGGCCAATACATCCATTTGGGTATGGTCAAATAACCATCAACCAAAACATTAAGCCTCTCCATGTGAGAGGCAAATAAGAGGCCTCTATTATTTTCCATCAGGTTAGCAAATGAAGTGGTAACTAAATCAACAAGCCCCCCATGAACAATGCAAGAGCTTCACCTACCTTCTTCTTCTTCTTTGCCACAACTTCAACATTGGAAAATCCTGTAAATGGACTACCAGAAAAATTTCATAAACTGTATCCAACCATGTCATTGTATATGTATATCCTAAAAACATTATAGATTATTTTCTACCAAGGGGGGTAGATCCCTTACAAATATCCAACCAATACATCCATTTGGCTATGGTCACATAACCATCAACCAATACATTAAGCCTCTCCATGTGAGAGGCAGATAATAGGCCTCCATTATTTTCCATCGGGTTAGAAAATGGAGTGGTAACTAAATCAACAAGGCCCCCATAAATAGTGCAAGACCTTCACCTAACTTATTCTTCTTCTTCTTTGCCACAACTTAAACATTGGAAAATCTTACAAATAATCCTTTATTATTTCTTATGTTCATATTGGAAATAATCATTGCAACATCATTATTGTATTCATCCTTTAGCATGGCCTCAACCATCCTTGAGGCTTTGTATAAAACCCCAAAGGTCTCTGCCACAATATTGAGTTTTTTTCGAACAATACTTCATTGTGGTAGTGGTTGGAAGATATGGGCCCAATAACCTACTTGATTGCAAGCAATAATGATACATCCTATAGTTTGAAAAAGATCTCTTACTAATTACATATATTTCTCTCCCCAACACTACAAAATAATCTAAAGTGAATCTTCCCTGCCATAGCTTCACTTGCAAATCTACCTCTTTTTTTTTCATCTGGTAATCCCACCTTCCTATTTATATAGACAACTTGTTTCCTTTCTTTACTTTCCTTATTCCAAAGAAGGTATGCATATCTATTTTGTCCCCTATAATTCCAAGGTTATAATGAGTATGCTACTTTTTTCAACCCTTTAACTATCGGTTACCTCCACAATTCATAAGATTCTCTAGGTCATAAATATATTTTGATCTTCTTTTATCATAATGAAATGGACTGGACTAAGAATTGCTTTCTCACATGCTCAACCAATTTTGAAAGAAGTATCGTTCCTTATGCCACTCTATATTCCCAAATGTAATTCCATCCATTTTTCATATTCTATATATTGTATCAAACCATGTAATTGTGTTCTTAGTCCCTAATCCATAATTTGCATAGATATTCTTTAAATGGATTGCTTCTAATTCTTATAGTTTAATCCCTTTTTTGCACTTATCACTTACTCTTTTTTACATCTTTTGTGAAAATATCTATCACACAAGAAGTGAAAACATTGTTTACACATCAATTGGAAATGCATAGACATTATTTAAATGAATCGCTTGTAACCATTAAAGTTTAATAATTATTTCTACACTTAGCACTTGCTCTTTTTTACATATTGCAATCTCTATCATACTAAAATTTGTAATATGCATGTCTTCTTTACGTCTCATTAGTATGTTTACGTGTGTGTGTGTGCGCACGTGCACATATATGTATGTGTGTATATGGTATATATATGCCTCTATGTATATAAAGATGTGTATATACATACATAATGTATATATGTGTGTGTATACATACATATGTATATATACATACATGTGTATATATATACATACATGTATATATGTCCATACATACATGTATACATATATATATATGTATATACATATGTGTATATATATGTACATATATACATAGACATATACATATACATATACATACATATACATATACATACATATATATACATACATACATACATACATATATATATATATATATATATATATATATACGCGTGTGTGTGTGTGTGTACATATACATATATTCATATTTAATCATTCTTTTTGCACTTGGCACTTACCTTTTTTCTACATCTTTCAATGCAATCTCTATCACATAAGAAATGAAAAGATTGTTTACACATGAATTGGAAATGCATAGACATTCTTTAAATGGATTGCTTCAAATCATTAGAATTTAATCATTATTTCTTCACTTAGCACTTACTCTTGTTTACATCTATCATAACGCTCTCTATCACATAAAAATGAAAATTTTTTTTACACATGAATTGGAAATGCATAGACATTCTATGAATGAATTACTTTAAATCATTACAATTTAATCATTCTTTTGGAACTTAGTACTTAGCCTTTTATATATTTTATAGTGATCTCTATCACATAAGAAGTGAAAACATTGTTCACACGTGAGTTGGAAATGCACATACATTCTTTAAATGGATTGCTTCTAATAATTACAGTTTAACCATTCTTTCCGCACTTAGCATTTAGTCTTTTTCAAATCTTTCATAGCAATCGAGCTTGTATGTCACGAAGGATTGTGCCTAGATTTTAAGCTGGGAGTTCAACAATCTAAGTGATATTCATTCCTATGGTATTCCTATTGTGAAGATCAATCTCTAGATTAAATGTTGGTTCTCTTTATGAAACTCCTAAAACAACTAATTTTTTCTTGCGAGAAGGATAGAGATATTATTTGGAATGAAACCTATCCTAGGAGGTGATGTGCCAAACATTCTTAGATCTACTTTGCTTTTACAAACTCATAATGTATCTCAATTAATAGGCCCTAGTCTTCCCCAACACAACTGAGCATGTAATACATCTATGTTTCATGAGAAAGGATTGAATTTAGAGCTTGCTTGAAGGAAAATTACCTATTTTCACAACTTCAAACTACTAAAACCATCTAGCACAATCTATGATCTGTGTTAGTCATGCATCTTCTTGAAACAAATCTATTTGAATGAGACATAATCAAAGGATTCTAAAAAAGAAACACATAAAAATCACCAAATCATTCATTCATTGCAATACAAGAAGTATCAAACATGATGTTTGTTGCTACTTTCGCTAAAAATAAAGGATTTTTCTATTACAAAACATAATTTTTTGAGTTACAATGTTGTTTTGCCTTTTCTGTGTGCAAAAGCCAAGAGATAAGAACTAGAGAAAAGTAAGAATAAAGTTGCATAGAAAGAAGGCCTAATCCTAATTGAAGAAAGAACTGGTCTGAACTACACCTCAAAATTGAAGTGTCTACTTTAAATTCTCTTGAATTCAATGTGATCATCAAATTTGAACTCTCCATCATACTTGCATTCTCCTTGGGTCAAGAAAACAAGGAAATCCCTAAAATTAGGGATCATAACTAAAGTGAAACTCTTAATCTTTCTCTCAAAACTGCAAATGATTGAAGTTCAATCCATGGGGATCCTTAAATGGAGGTTATGTTCTGCATTTATTCTCAAATCTATTCTTTTTGTGTCTCCAAGTACACCTTGATTTCCTCTTAACTTCCTACATGCTTTGATGCTTTTTCCCTGGAACAATTATCTTTACATTTGATCTTCTTAATGATTAAGAGAATGGAATTCATTATCTCTAGCTTGAAGTTGACGATATCGATGCCACAACATTTGTGTTTACTGTATCAAAAATGGAAACCACTATTCTTCATGTTCTTTTGACAACTTTTCATTGTTTCAGGTCCTTTTGACATGTTAGAATACTTAAATGTTCACCATTCCATGCCTTCTCTAAATAACAATGATTTTACAATCTCTTCTCTAATAGTGTTTGTGACTATATTTTGGCATTACTCTTGTCAATATCTTTTCATTGCATACCTCTGCTCATTGATTATAATGTTTGATACTATCATTTACCTTCATATTAGTAACCTTGATATTGTAATTCAAAATTCATATGTTTGTATTTTAAAACAATGGATTTCACTATATAATCAATGTTTGTGCATTGGTTTTTATTGTTCTTTAGGCATTCTTAACAGTCCTAATCCTTATGTCATTGATTTCCTTTAACAATGTTGTCCACTTTTCTCCTTATCTATTTTCTCTTGCTCTTTAATACTGAAAATTTGCTCATTCATAAGAAGCTATTGCCTTTCTACTTTTCAAGGTTATCTTTGATGTTCATGTGTTGTTCAAGATTCCAATCACCTTGATTGCTTCTCTCATTGTCATTGTCATAATGCTTTTGATTGCTAATAGAATCCCTTGGTCTACTGCTTTTATATATGCATTTTATCACTATTTTCATCTTTTTTAGTCATTCCCAATGCTTTGTTCTAGTCTTCTTTTGATTGTAAATCATTGTTATTTCTACTCTATCCTTGGATGTTTTCATTTCTTTATCCTTTCTCTTCTACGCAACTTTTCACTATCCTTACACATCAAGCCACTATTTCAACATTTGTTTTGGAATTATTTGTTTGTCTCATGCATTTGATGACTACCCTAATGGTTTTCCACTTCACTACTATTTATTAAATTTTTTCATTAATTTGATGGCACTATCATTGCATCTTTGAAAACATTGTCATACTCTGCCCTCATAACAACAAATAATATCATTCATATTCATGTATGTATCTTCTCTAATGTTTGATGCTACTTTTCTCTATCATGTGATTGCTTTGATCCTTAGAAATAAAATATTGGAAGACTCCCTCTATTATTCCTTGTTATTGGGATTACTTTACTTTGTTCATCGATTTGAGGAGAGCATTGTGACTGCCTTGTGCTCTGTGCTAGTGGTAACAACAACATGTTGATTATTCTTTATATCTCTTTCATATGCATACTAATACCTTGTATGTGATCACAACAATTAAAAGTTGATAAAACTAAAGAAAACTCACACTTCATAATGAATGACTACAGGAACACATGATTAAGAACCCTTGATTTTTTTTATCTTCAATAGTAGATAGGCTACAAATACCTAGGCTTCAAACATTTAATGGACAACATAAAGTGTGTGACCCTCTATTCTTAATGACGGTGTATTTGATTATGATCTCTAATGGTAGTGTTAGATCTTTGTGGTTATAACAATGTAAAAGGTCTCTGCCTTCAATAGTGAATATATCATTCTTGTACCCCTTCAACATCTCTTATGTTATCACATATTGTAGCAATTCCCTTGTTTTTCATTATAACAACAATATATGTTGCTTGTTGTCCTCTATACATTCACTATCATGATCATTTTTATTGACCTCGTCTCTATTTTTTCATGCTTTTGGAATATTTTTTGTGATCTTTTATATCACTGCCTCTTAACATTAAGTATCTTGATATCATTGTTTTGTTTTTCATTCAATATCTTTTGACCTTTGCTCCTATTTGAGGTTGTCATGAAATGGATATAAAGGAGATCACTTCTTTAAAACTAACCCCTAACCATTAAAAAGGTTCAAACCATGAAAACCATGACTAGCCAAAATTAATCAAATATATGAAAAGAATAAACCCTCATCACTACTTTTGTGTTTTCAACCAATACACACTTCAAATATGAAACTAAAGAAATCCATGGTAAAACTCCTTAATACTTATAAAAAACTATCATTAACTTATTAAAGGCGTCAAAAGGAGAAAAAAAGACCTACCTTTATCCATAACCTTATCAAAAACATGGGTTCTCTTTGACATTTGCTATTCTTTCTTGATTTTCTTCATAACAAAAACCAAGCATTCCTTTAATTGACATATTGTTTTGTACTAAATCCGTTGATGTTCCTTCATGGATATCTGATGATTTTAGCATTTACTTTGTTTCTTGTGAATTATAAATTGATTCTCTTGCAATGATGTTTGAACTTCTTCATGCTCAAAACTTCTTATTAACTCCTTTAACTCGTTGTCCTTGGTGAAAACAATGTTTCCCTTGATGATATACACTATCTTTTGCATTATAGTTTTTGTTCACAGTCTAAATTTAGTGTTCTTTTCCCAAAATTTTGATGTTTTGTCCATCATATCTGTTGTTCACGCATTAGATATTTCTATTCTAGCATTACAATATTACCCTTCACATTTGAATCTACTATTTATCTTGGGTCAGTGTTGTTCTTCTTCTATATTGTTGTCCTCTTGAAAACTCACTATTAACACAAATAAATCTGCCTTTAACTATACCTTCAACCTGAGTTTAGCTCCTTGGAGTTAATTCAAACACATGGTCTTAAATTTATTTTCCCTCCAACAATTAAATTGAATCTTCCTCTTGATTTTGGAGTTTTAAGAAGACATTATTAAACTTTAAAATGATTTTGACAACAACAAAAAAAAAGTATTTGGAGTGAAAATCTAGATAATTGAAGTGACCCTTTTACTCTCCTTAATAACATTTAAAACCCTCTAGCATCTTAAAATACATAAAATCCCTTTATAAATGTCATTTTTGCTTTACACAAAAAATGGGTAACAAAGCTATCACATAAGAAAGGAAAATATTTTTTACACATCATTAGAAATGCATTGACATTCTTTGAATGGATTGCTTCCAATCATTACATTTTTATCATTCTTTTTTCACTTAGCACTTAATATTTTTTACATCTTTCATAGCAATCTATCCCATAAGAAATGAAAACATTGTTTACACATGAATTGGAAATGCAGACATTCTTTTAATAGATTGCTTCTAATCATTACAGTTTAAGCATTCTTTTTGCACTTAGCACTTAGTCTTTTTCACATTTTTCATAGCGATCTCTATCACATAAGAAATGAAAACATTTTTTTTATGGATGAATTGGAAATGCATAGACATTCTTTGAATGAATTGCTTCTAATTTATATATTTTAATCATTCTTTGAATGGATTGATTCAAATCATTATAGTTTAATCCTTTTTATTCACTTAGCACTGACTTTTTTTACATCTTTTTTGCATCTCTCCTTGCAATCTCTATCGCCTAAGAAATGAAAACATTGTTTACACATGAATTGGAAATGCATAGGAGAGATGAACCAATATGTGCAGGGGGTTCTAAATGTACCAACAAGAGTTATATAAAATAGACACGTAAACATTTACATAACACTACCAACAATATTTATTTGAGATACAACATCACACTCCAATCTAATATGCAGTATTAGCAATGAGGAAATGTAGTCATTTGAAACCCTTGTAGTGTTCACTTATGCTACAGTCCACCATTTGAAGTAAATGGGTGATCTTTACAACATAAATCAACACTATAAAGCTCTTCAAATGGTAAAGTTTTCTCATTGTTTAATAATTTAAAGTCCAAAACATTCATTTATTGCATAAGAAAAATCCAAAAGATATGCATATTAGATCATATAATCAATGCATCCATCATCAATAACATCATAACTAACATAGGAATGCATTCATTATCAACACATAGTAATTCAACATTATCAACAAATTAATGCTTATCTAACACATTTTTTATGCTTAATTTGTTGAGGGGACATATAGTCCACCTATTGTCACTGGGGCAAGCTGGGGCAGAATCAAAATCTGAAGAATCTTTGACACAACGTGACAAGTAGCATTTTATCAAACACGGGCAAATGTAGACACTCTAAAATGGATAGACTTGCGTCCTTACATTTAATTACTAATTTTCCTCTATTAATTAATGGATTTTTTAATCATTAATTAATCATCTTATTTCATCTAAATCCAATCATCTAATCATTCAATCACTACCCCAAAATTAATTAAATAATAATAATTTTATTTAATTAATTAATCTCTATTATTTAATTAAATTCAATTTCCTAAAATTTTAAAATCAAATATCTAAACTTATTAATTTATTCATCTAATTAAATTAATTTAATTTCACTCAAATATTCTATTTTAAATCAAAATAGAATTGAATTATCTCATGTTTGAGTATTTTAATTTCTAAAAATAAATAAATACTCAAATAAATTAACTCTTTAATTTCAAGAGGTAACTCAAAATCAACTCTTTAGTTCCAAGAGGTAACTCCAAATCAACTCTTCAGGTCTAAGAGGTAACTCACAAATCAATTCTTTAGTTGACTAAACCATCCCCTCTTCTCTTCAGTTAAGAGGTAGAGTTTACTAATTGCTTCTCCAATTCCTTTTGATCTCAGCCATCCATTCTCAGATTTTTGGCATGAGTCTCATCTATCCAAATCATTTCCATTTCTATATAATCAACCCTTCTCAAACATTTGAAGAAGGCTTGGAATTTGAACTTTGTACACCATTACTTTGCAAGATTCTTGTACGAAGCATCAAGCAAAGTTATTATCACATTGATCTCATTTTCTCAACACTCCCAAGTCACTGATGTTGTTAATACCAATACTGAGCACCATCCATACAACATTTCAAAATGAGTAGAGAGAAGCAGTGGTAGTTTCAAGCACTGTGGTTTGCATATGTTTATTTTCCTCTTTCATGCTTTTTATTTTATTATTCATAGGTTCATTCTTAGTAGTCTAGTTGATTTATTTCATTGCAAATCGGTGCTACTAAGCCTCATTTGAGTGTGCATAATTAGACCCTATACATTTTGGTGAACCCGACATGAATCAAACAATCCGATAATCACTTGTAGACGATCAAAAGTATTTCCCGGCCTTGGCCGTATGACCGCAATTTCATCATTTTCTATTGTTTCAATAATCTGTAATTTTGCAATTGACAAAATAATTTTGCAATTGTCTGGTTTATTACTGCAATTGTTCCTTGTAATTCCATAATTGATTTTTGTATTTCACAATCAATTCATTTGTTTGCAGTCTCTGTTTTAGACAAAATTTCACAATTGTCGGTTATATTTCAAAACTGACAGGAGAATTTTGCACTTGCCTGTTAAATTTCACAATTGACAGAAGTATTTCACAATTTCCTCTTAGATTTCAGAATTGCCTAACAAATTTCGCATCTAATAGAAGAATTTTTCATCTAACAGAAGAATTTTGCATCAGATAGACAAATCTTGCAATTGCAAATCATCTTTCGCAATTGACATAATTATTTCGCAATTGCCCTGTTTCATCATTTTTTTGATCAAATCTGATTCTTTCTTGGTTTCTGTACAAGACTGAATAAATGACATATGGCAAAAAATATAATTAGACACATTCCTAGGTTTAGGTCACAAAAAATTCCCAAAGAAGAGTCGCTCATTACTACACATAATGAAAGGTAGCCTTGGCAATCGTAGTTGAAGACCAATTTGAACCTTTCAATGGGTATATTGATTCTCTCAAGCATTTTGCAGCCAAATATAAAGTTATCATGAGAATTAATGGCCTTAGTAATCTAGGCATTTCTAATTATCATTTGCTTTAAAGACTAGGATTTTTTGGTACTAATAATTTATTGATAGCTTGTGGCGTGGAAGCAGTTTAAATTTTACCAAATCTAAAATTTATTCATTTGTCTTTTTGGTGCTTAAAAAGAAAAGTGTATGCCAAAACATGACAATTTCACTTTCCAAATTGGTGCATAAAATCGACATGTGGTTAAAAATGAACAAGGTAAAGAATTTTAAATTTAGTGCATTTAAAACTAAAGAAGAAAATCTCATTTGGTTTAGGATTAAGAATCATACTCTTGTGCTTGTATGGATGATAGCTCAGTTCACATTTGATCTTTTGGTGCTTAGTATGATTAACCTAGTTTTTTGAGTCTTTGGTGTGCTTGCACAATATGTTAGATTATAAACCTTTTTTATTTTTTTAAAGAGGCTTGTCTAGGGAAAGCACTGTTAGAGTAATCAGTTTACTCTTTTTCGGCTTATGCTTTCTCTTAGGTGCATATAATTAATACGTTATATTAATTATATTGCGCATCCTAGATTTTAGGTTTTAGGGTTTGTTCACCTTTATAGGCTGAACTTTGTAATTTCTTTTCATGAATTCAGATTATAATTTCGCTCTCTCTTTCTGAGCAACTTCTGAGTTCTTCAGCCCTTTCATCTTTCTATCAGGTTCTTGCATGCAGGTGTATTCGGGGTCTGTGGATTTGCATGTTTGCAAAATCCTACATGGTATCAGAGCCGCCCTGCTGCTGTCTGGTTCGAAGATTTTTGAAGCCACGATTTGAAGGAGTCATCTGTAGCTTCTCTGGAGTTTTTTCTATCATTTCTAAGGAGGCGCCACTTTCTGGAGTAGATTAAGCTGAAAAGGACTCCACCATTGCGTTCAGAAGGCCTGGGAGAGTCGAAATCACATAAGACTTGACCTATTTAGCCTCCGAGAGCACAGGGAAAAAAAATTTGGCCTCCTAGGGCCGTACGGCTCGAAAATCGAGGCATCCATCAAAAAAAAAAAATTTAAAAAATCATTTTTTATTGATTTTCGCATATGCAAAAAAACACCGACAGTGTTAAAACAAATCGCGCAACCTAAAAGCCACCGCCGCCAGCGGTGAGCCCGGCACCCCACCGGCCCGCCTCCTGCGCTCAGTCGCCTCCGGCCCTCCGCTCGGGTTCCGCCATCCCTCTGCTCGGGCCCCGCCTTCCCTCCGCCTCCGCCCGGCCGCCACCCGGCCGCCGCCCACACAGGAGTGACGTCACCAGGACGTCAGCCGATGGCTAGACGGCTGTCATTTTTAAGCCGGTATATAGGTGACGGGCAGTTAACCGTCAATTTTAAGCTAGTGACTGTATTTTTCCAGCGAGGGTGTTTTTAGGGGTACCTGTTGGTTTTTTGCTCATAACTTGAGCATACGAGCTCATTTTTTGGCAAATGAAATATCACCAGAAAGGTGTTTCCAAGACGGACGCAGTGGTATAGGTCTTATTTCCTGTTTTTGCCATTTGGTTGTTGTTTTTCTTAGTCAAAGTCACACCTTCCTTTCTGCTCTTGTTTGGCTTCTGGAACTCAGGTTTTCTCCTCATTTTTCTTTGTGTGCTTTCAGTAGTTGTTCATTTGAGGTGCTCAGGGGATAGAATTTTACATTGTGGGGGGGTGCATTTTACTTTCTGTCATTTCATTC
>MU223106.1:1005117-1017793 GCA_018584345.1 Thuja plicata | reverse complement strand
TCCTTTTGATCTCAACCGTTCATCTCCCCATCTCTGGGATTGATCTCAACCGTTCATTTCATCACCAATTCCTATATAATAAATCCTTCATAACCATTTGAAGGATCCAGGATTTCAAGCTCTCATGTGCCATTACTATGTCAGTTTGGTTCTAGAATTCAAGCCATCTTGCGATCACACACACACACATTTCAAATATCAAATTCTCGACGCTTCTCAAGTCATAGACGCTGCCCCGCCAATACTGAGCATCAAGAACAGCGTTTCAGAAGGAGTAGAGAGAAACAATAGCAGCTTCAAGCATCGAGGGGTTTGCATTTACTTGTCTTCCTCTCTCTTTTTTGTACATTTTATTGCTCACATTTCTATTATTCGTTTAGTAGCTATTGTATACTTGATTTGCATTCACTTGTGAACCTTGGCTACTAACCCCCGCCCTTGGAAAGTTGTGGGAATCTGGAGAGAGAGGTGTACACTAACAAACATGTCACATTTACAGACCATGATGTACCACCATGCAAACCTCTACATAATGATCCCCTGCATTTGCTTGTCCAAGTGTATAAAAATACAATCTAATGAGTCCTCATTGATGGCAGGGCTGTATTAAACATTTGTACTCTGAATGTAATAAAAACCTTGGGTTACTTAGAATCTAGTATTGATGTCACCAGAAGAATCAATATTAGAGCATATGACAAGTACGAAAGATCCTCCAAAGGTATCCTTATTTTACCAGTCAAGATAGGGACAATAATCAAGAGCACTCCATTCCAAATCCTAGACATTTAACTAGGATATAACATGTTGCTTGGAAGACCATGGATACATAACATGCAAGCTATCCCTTAGACATATCATCAATGCGTCAAATTTCCCTACCAAGGAGAAGAGATTATCATAGAGGGAGATCCCAACCCCTTTCAATAGTGTAGTACTATAAGAGGTAGCATAGATAATCAAGTACCATCAAATCAGGAATCAAGTATTCCTTCTACTTCTGACTCCATTCCAAAGGACATACCAAGAAAGGTAGTTAAAATATCAATTCAAGATAAAGGGTGTGGTGAATACCACTACGAGGAAGCCTTCACCATCGCCAACATGCCTCTATCTCCCAGATCATATGGAATGCAACTAGTGGAAACAATTGAAGCTCCAGAACCAGTGATATTCAAATGTCCTCCTACAACATTGTTAAATGGGGAGACATAGCTAAAGAAAACCCCTTTTATCCATACATTAAAAATTGGTTATATCAAGATCCTCAAGAGACACCAACAGTACAAATACCCTTGACATAATATGGAACTGTGTATACTATGCTACAAAAATATGGATATCATGGCAAAACTGGTATGGGGGCAAGACAACAAGGATTGATCAAATTGTCTTTACCACCCAATCAAAGGAACATAAGAGGAATAGGATATGGTTAGGACAAAACCATTACAATTTTTTGAGATATTTCAGTAGACCAACAAGAAATTTCTGGACCAAACTAGGGGCAAAACCAAGGATATAACATAATCATCAATATACTTCAACAACTATTGCCAACAGAAGTGGAAACTACAAATTCCCAAATAAGCCTTAATTAGGAAATCCAAGATGATGAGGAAATTGAAATACCTGACAACCGTTCTAGCGTGACTGATTCTCATGAGTATGAGTGGTTATCCCTCCATGACTCTAAATTACCTATTCCTGGACATTCCCCTTGATCCACTAGTACCATAAACCTCAATAACATGTTTGACCAACTGAACCTAGAAGATTAACCCTATATTCATAAGTATGTTTATGTCCATTACTTAGATGGTGCATCTACTTCCCATTCTAGGTTTGTCAGAACTATCACTACAAGTCCATTCACCCAAACTGAGTCATCCTCCCACACTAACCTTTGTTTAGTCTACCCCAAGTTAATAGATTGGGACCAACAATGACATCATGACATAGACATTTTTGAAAATGATGAAGCCATTGCAGACTTCATAGGGCTTCATGAAGGAATACCATAAAGAGATCACAAGGCACAATTCTCCTTTGACTTAAACCCATCAACATACTTTGGGGGGGGAGGCTCCTCTTTCCAGCTGCAAAAGTAAAAAATAAAATAAAAAATAAGAGTCATTAAGCAAAAACCAAAAGGCTCTTTCTTGAAAAAGTAAAAATAAAGGATGTATCTTCTAGTGGAAACCTCTCTAAGGCACCAGAGGATGGAAAGTTGGATCTCCCCCACTTACAAGAAGAACAATCAGCATTGCTAGCAGAAGGAAATAGAGTAAGTGAATCTAGGGGATGAAAAGAACCCTAAGAACATGTATATCTAGCTAAATACCTTGCACTTAAAGAAAGAGAACAATTTATTGGTTTCTTCAAAAAATGACAGATCAACTTCGCCTGGTCTTATGTTGACATGCCAGGTTTGGAGCCAAAGCTCGTACTACATCACCTACCACTTTTTCCAAATGCAAACCCAGTAAAACAAAGGTTAAGAAATATGCATCCTCACATTTCTCTACTTGTCAAGGCTGAACAAAGAAATTTTGCTTCATAAGACCCATCCCATATGCAGACTAGATATCAAATCTAGTGCCAGTTACAAAACATAGTGGTCAGATTTGAATATGCACAAACTTCAGGGACCTAAAAAAAGCATGTCCAAAAGATGATTTTCCATTACCAAACATTGACATAATCATAGATTTGACAGCAGGACATCAAATGTTTTCACTTATCGATAGATTCTCAAATTATAACTAGATAAAAGTTGCACCAAAAGATCAACATAAGACAACATTTACTTGTGCGTGGGGAACCTTTGCTGGAATGTAATGTCATTTGGCCTCAAGAAAGCAGGTGCCACCTATAAATGCGCCATGACAACAATATTTCATGATTTGATTTATAAAATAATGGAGGATTATGTAGATGACATACTTACTAAGTCAGTACCCAGGGAAACTCATCTACAAATTTTGGGTTAGATATTTGATAGAATGCAAGAATACAAGGTGTGAATCAACCAAAAGAAGTGTGCCTTCAGAGTTTCTATGGGAAAGATCCTTGGTTTCATTGTATCACACAAAGGAATTGAAGTAGACCCAAAAAAGGTTAAGGTCATCCTTGACATGCCACCACCTAAAAATATGAGACAACTACAAGGTCTACAAGGAAGATTATAATCCATCAGGAGATTCATCGCTCAACTAGTAGACAAGTGTCATCCACTCCAACACTTACAACATAAATATGTTAATCTTTGTATGGACAGAACAGTGCCAACAAGCTTTTCAATATTTCAAAGATTACCTACTAAAGTCTCATGTACTGGTGCCACTAATTCTAGGCAGATGACTCGTGTTATATATACCGGAAACAAAATTAGCACTAGGTGTACTTTTGGCTCAACATGATAATCAGGGAAAGGAAAGGGACATATATTATATCAGTAGAACATTTGTGGGCTATGAACTCAATTATTTAGCAATAGAAAAGGCATGTATTGAAGTTGTCTCTGCTTCTCATAAGTTAAGACATTATATGCTAAGTCATTAAACAAATCTCATTGCACACATAGATTCATTAAAATACTTGTTGAGTAAAGCAACATTAATTGGATGACTCGCTAAATGGGTCATGACCTTAAGCGAGTTTGATATTGAATACATGGTTAGAAGGATATAAAAGGGAAAGTTATTGCTTATCAACTAGTAGAAGCACCAATTCTTGATCATCAACCTATAGTGTCTGGTTTTCCAGATGAATCAATACTTACAGTACAACTGGAAATAAAAGTCTGACAACTATTCTTTGAAAGATCATATATGAACTGATAGGAATAAGGTGTCTCAACCTTGTATATTTCCTTACATTTGATATTTTCCAAATGTCGGCACTTTGGAAAATGTGTAAGGTAATCATGACTAAAACGGTTATGACGAATTCCTATGATGGTCATTAATATTTGTAAGAGCTAATTGTGGAAGTTTCGATGACACGTGAAGACGTGCAAGACATGTGGCAACTAATTAGTTGAGTACTATACACTCTTCTGCAATTGAAAAAAAAATTGAGTTCCTATTTTCTTGGAGAATGGTAAAACCCTAATACAGTTGCCTTTGGAAGTTGCCCTAAAAAGTGAAGCGCATGATATAAGCATTTTTAGGGTTGCGAATCAGAGAGAAGTTAGTGTATTGTTGGAATGTTTTTTATGCTGCCGAATTTATCTTCAAGTGTCGATTATCTCCTGAAAGAACTTGCATTGCAAGTGTATTGTAAATAGTATTAGTTTTGATTAATACATTGTGCAAGTTTTGGAGTGTTGGGGTGTTTTACCGAAAGGTTTTCCCTAGGGTAAATCATTGTGTCATTCTAATTTTTCTATGTATGCATGTTATTGTATTATCATTCTGTAATTGCTAAGGGTTAAATCTAAATTTTCATGATCCTCTTCTCAGGAGTTTAGCGTAGGGAACTATTTCCTGCACACTTAGTTTCCTTTCAGTTGGTATCAGAGCCTAGCCAGTTTTGGTTCTATTCATTAGTGTACGGGTTTTTTAAGCTAATGTCCAGTTTAGTGGGAGTATTGTTGCAGAGTATTCATAACCTTATTGCAGGAAGAGATGGTAGGTTCTTCATACAGTAGAATGGAGGTGGAAAAGTTCAATGGCACAAACTTTGAGTTGTGGAAACTCAAGATGGAAGACATGCTCATAGACCATGATGTATGGGAGGTGGTTGATAATGATATCAAACCAGTAAACATGCTTCAAGAATATTGGGATCTCAAGGATTGAAAAGCTAAGGGTCTCATTAGACTCTGTCTAGCAGATTCTGTTCTCCTGAATGTTCTCAATGAGAAGACCGCAAACAAATTGTGGACACGGCTTGGGTCTATGTATCAGGCGAAGTCCTTGGTGAACAGATTGTTCCTAAGAAAGAAGTTGTATTCTCTGAGAATGGAGGAAGGAGGATCCGTTGCAGATCACCTGAATGCATTTAACATGCTAATTGCATAGTTGACATCAACTGGTGTCAAGTTGGAGGAGGAGGATCGATGTATGACCCTGTTAAGTTCCTTGCCATATTCATGGGACCATCTTGTGATGGACCCAGGGAGTACTATTGTCACTTTCCAAATGGATGATGTGGTTTCTTTGTTGTTATCTGAAGAGATGCAAAGAAAGACTTTTGATTCAACTAAGGAAGCCCTTGTTGTTCGTGGTAGATCCAAAGATAGAAGAAAGAAAAATGACAATAAGTCTGAAAAGGGTATATCCAAATCCTATGGGAAATCTAAGACTCCTGGAAAGTCTAAGGTAACATGTTGGAATTGTGGTAAGACAGGGCACTTCTGTAAGGACTACAAAGAGCCAAAGAAGAAGAAGAAAAGCCCAGATTCAGATTCTAAAAAATCTCAAGAAGATGGTGATGATTTTGTCGCAGCCTTGGCCACTCATGCATTTGATGATGTGTGGTTGATTGACTTAGGTGATTTTTTTCACGTGACCTCTCATCAAAGTTGGTTCTCAAAGTACGAGGAGTTTGATGGTGGAAAGGTGTACCTAGGTGATGATTCTCACCTAGAGATAGTTGGACAAGGAAGAGTCACTATCAGATTCCCTGATGGATGAGTAAAGGGGATCAACGGGGTAATGCACATCTCGAGTTTGGCACAAAATCTGTTATCTGTAAGTATGTTGAATGATGCAGGTGTGCAAGTTGTTTTTTCAAAAGATGGATGCAAGATGATTAGAGGAGCTATAGTTCTTGCGAAAGGTACTAGGAGAAGTACCTTGTTTCAGCTGGATGCTTGCACTTCACAGTGCAATAGTTCTTCCATCTCAAGGAAGAGAGCAGTAGTCACTTCATCTCCACCATCTGAACCAACAGTGAAGAAGTCTGTCATAATGGGTTTCGATGGTAGTGTAGCAAGTGTACCTAAGGGTGCTAACACTTTAGAAGGCAAACTTCCTACAGAAAAGACAATTTTGTGGCATATGAGATTTGGCCACATTGGTGAGAAGGGTCTCAGAACCCTAAAAAATAAGAACCTTGTTGAGGGGTTAAATGATTGTAGTCTCGAGTTTGAATTCTGCGAACACTGTGTTTATGGTAAGCAAAATCGTGTTCAGTTTTACTCCAGTTCTCACAAGTCTTCTAGTATTTTGGATCTTATCCATTCATATGTGTTTGGTCCTGTTAAAGTTCCTTCACTCTCCAAATCTATATATTGTGTATCTTTTATAGATGATTACAGTAGAAGGACATGGATTTATTTCCTTAAAATCAAGACACGGGTTTTTAGTTGGTTCAAGGAATTTAAATCTCTCATAGAGAATCAGACTGGTGAAAGAATTAAGTGTGTGAGAACTGACAATGGTGGTGAGTTTTTTTCGGCAGAGTTTGAATAGTTCTGTAAAGAATGAGGGATCGAGAGGCATAAGACAAATCCTTATACCCCATAACAAAATAGAGTTGTAGAAAGAATGAATAGGACATTGGTGGAGAAGGCTAGGAGTATGCTTAGTGGAGCTAGCCTTGAACAAAGGTTTTGGGCTGAAGTTGTGGCCACTTCTTGCTATCTGGTTAAAAGATCTCCTACATCATCTCTTGTTGGTAAGACACCCTTGGAGGTGTGGTCTGGTAAGAAGCCTTCAGTTAGACATCTTCATGTTTTTGGTTGTGAAGCTTATGCACATGTGCCTAAGGAGAGAAGATCTAAGTTGGAAAAAAAGGTTGTAAAATGTATCTTCATCGGCTATAGTGTTGGTGTGAAAGGATAAAAGCTTTGGGATCATGTGATTGGTAAGGTGTTGTATAGAAGAAATGTTATTTTTAGAGAGCTAACACCTTCTCCTATTTTGCTACAGCTGGATGAAAAAGAAATGAAAGAAGATGTTGTTCAGTTGCCTCCTACCCCTGAGAAGACTGAACAGAGAGACCGTGATGGATCTAATGATGAGGAGAGATCTAGCAGCTCCAAAAAATTAGAAGAAGAGGTAGAACAACCTCAACCTCAGCCCTTGAGGAGATCCACGAGAGAAAGAAAGCAGCCAAAGAGGTTTGGATTATCTATGTTAGATTCTAGTTGTGCTTATGCCTTGATTACAAACACTGATGAGCCTAGATCTATGGAAGAGGCTATAGGTATGGAAGATGCAAGTTCCTGGATTGAGGCCATGGATGATGAGATGGCTTTATTGGAGAAGAACAAAACTTGAGACCTAGTACCTTTTCCTAAAGGATGAAAACCCGTTGGAAGCAAATTGGTGTTTAAGAAGAAATTTTGTGCAGATGGCAGTGTTGAGAGGTACAAGGCCGATTGGTTGCAAAGGGGTATTCACATGTGGAGGGAAGTGATTATGGTTAAATATTATCTCCTATTGCAAAGCTTAAATCCATTAGATTTCTATTATCTCGAGCAACATCGTATGATTTAGAGGTAGAACAGATGGATGTGAAGACAATTTTCCTTCATGGTGATTTGGAGGAAGAGATCTATATGTCATGGCCTAAGCACTATATTCAGAAAGGTAAAGATTCGTTGGTTTGTAGATTAAAGAAGTCTTTGTATGGTTTGAAACAATCTCCTAGGATGTGGTACCTTAAATTTGATGCCTTTGTGTTGTCGATTGGTTTTCTGAGATCGAAATCAAATCATTGTGTTTATTTCAAAGTTGACAATGATTGCCTTATTATTATTGAATTATATGTTTATGATATGTTGTTGATTGGGAAGGGTATGGGTATGATTTCTAATTTTAAGTCTCAATTGTCAGCACAGTTTGAGATGAAAGATCTAGGGGCAGCCAGGTATATTTTGGGTATGGAAATCAGCAAAGATAGGTCTAATAGAAAACTTTGGTTGAGTCAAAGTATGTGAAGTTTGTGTTGGACAGGTTTAGCATGACAAATTGTAGACCATTGTGTGTTCCCGTTTCTATGGGAACAAAGTTATTTGTGGATGATTGTCCAAAATCTGCTAGTGAGGTGGAGGACGTGAGCAAATTACCTTATGCGAGTGCAGTTGGCAGTCTTATGTATGCTATGGTCTGTACTAGACTAGACATTGCCCAAGTAGTGGGAGTCCTGAGTCAGTTTATGGCTAAACCTAGATGGGTACATTGGGATGCAGTTAAGAGAGTGTTCAAATATTTGAAGGGTACATCAGAGTATTCCATATGCTATCATGGAAACTCTTCTAGAGCTCTGCATTTAGTTTGTATTCATGGGTTTGTGGATTCAGATTGGGCAGGTGACATTAACAGCAGGAGACCCACCAGTGCCTATGTGTTCACCATGTTTGGTGGTGCCATCAGTTGGATGAGTAAGCAACAACATGTGTTTTCTTTGTCCATTACAGAAGTAGAGTACATGGCAGCTACTCATGCTTGTAAGGAAGCCATTTGTCTTAAGAGACTATGTTCGGATGTTGGTGTTGATGCAGGACAAATTACAATTTGTTGCGACAGTCAAAGTGCTATTTGCCTTGCAAAGAATCCAACTTTCCATGCCAAAACCAAGCACATTGTTGTGCGGTTTCACTTTGTGAGAGATATGGTAGAGGATGGAAAGGTAAGTTTGGAGAAGGTAGATACAGTAAAGAATGTTGCGGATGCATTGACAAAAGTTGTGGGCACAGAGAAGTTCAGATGGTGTTTGGAGTCTATGGGCCTCTCAGCCTATAGCAATTAAATCATGTTATTTCCTTTGGCTCTTAAAAGGTGTTTGACAAGTGGGAGAATGTTAGGAATAAGGTGTCTCAACCTTGTATATTTCCTTACATTTGATATTTTCCAAATGTCGGCACTTTGGAAAATGTGTATGGTAATCATGACTGAAATAGTTATGAAGGATTCCTATGACGGTCATTAATATTTGTAAGAGCTAATTTTGGAAGTTTTAATGACGGGTGAAGACATGCAAGACATGTGGCAACTAATCAGTTGAGTATTGTACACTCTTCTACAATCGTGGGGTTCAGGGCATCGACCCAAAAAAAAAATTTGAGTTCCTATTTTCTCAGAGAATGGTAAAACCCTAATAAGGATGCCTTTGGAAGTTGCCCTAAAAAGTGAAGCACATGATATAAGCATTTTTTAGGGTTGTGAATCATAGAGAAGTTAGTGTATTGTTGGAACATTTTTTATGCTACTGAATTTGTCTTCAAGTGTCGATTATCTCCTGAAAGAACTTGCATTGCAAGTGTATTGTAAACAATATTAGTTTTAATTAATACATTGTGCAGGTTTTGGAGTCCTGGGGTTTTTTACCCAAAGGTTTTCCCCAGGGTAAATCATTGTGTCATTCTCATTTTTCTATGTATGCATGTTATTGTATTATCATTTTGTAATTGCTAAGTGTTAAATCTGAATTTGCATGATCCTCTTCTCAGGAGTTTAGCATAGGGAACTATTTTCTGCACACTTAGCTTCCTTTCATGAACCATGGTGCAGGAGCAGGAATAGTACTCATCACTCTGCAAAATGATGCAATTCCTAAATATTTTCGACTCAATTTTCCATGTACAAATAACATAGTTGAGTATGAAGCTCTAGTCATCAGATTGAAAACATTTATACAATGGAGAATAAAGAACCTAAGAGTTTATGGTGATTCACAGTTGGTTATCAGTCAAGTCAACAATGATCACATGACCAAAGATGAAAAACTTGTCCCATACAATGAGCTAATGGAAAAACTACATGCTTCTTTTCATTACATTATATTCGAATGAATCCTAGGAGTTCAGAACAAAGCAGTAGATGCAATGGCTATTATAGCATTTTTGATAAACATACCAGGTAATGAAACCAGATTCCAATTTCTGGTAGAAGAATTAATGATACGAACCTACGTGGATCCAATAATAGAATCAGTGTATTTCCTTATTGGTCCTGAAATTCCCTAGTACAATGTCATGTATACTCACCTACAAGACAATACCCTACCACCTAACCTATCTAGAAACCAAAATAAGTCCCTTTTTCGAAAAGCCTCTAGATACACCCTTCTCGCTAATACTTTCTACTGAAAAAGTCTAGATGGAACACTCTTAAGATGACTTACTTCCACATAATCTCAAAGAGCCTTATATGAGGTACATGAAGGAATTTGTGGGGCCCACACAAGTGGTAACAGTCTAGCAAAGAAAATCACCAGGATGGAATACTATTGACCAACTCTACAGACATATACTCATAAGTATGTACAAAGATGTCAACAATGTCAAATACACATAGATCTTATTCAAGCACCAACTCAAGATTACACCTACTTCCTCTAATGGTCATGAATACATAATTACAACAAAAAAATACTTTACCAAATGGGTGGAATAAATTCCTCACATATATCACTAGTAAGAAGATCTCTATGTTTATACTAAACCACATCATTTGTCAGTATGGGATCCCTCAAACCATCCTTACTGATCATGGTTCACCTTTCCAAAACAAAGATGTTGATGACCTTTGTGAGAAGTTCCAAATAAAATAAGGTTTCTATTTATTCTACTATCCCCAAGGGAATGGGCAAGCTGAAGCCACTAACAAAACAATCCTGAAGATCTTAAAGAAAATAGTCAATGAATTTGGTCGAGACTTCCATTTGCAGCTCAGTCCCACATTATGGGCATACAGAACAAGTGTAAGAATACTTAAAAAAACAACTCCATTCTCATTGGTATATGGATCAGAGGCGGTCCCACCCCTCAAATTTGAAATACCATCCCTCATAATATCACTGAAGCATGTCATATCAGATAAAGACTACATAATTGCTAGAATAACTAAGAGGGGGGGTTAATCAGTGGCCTCAAAAATATTCCAATAAATTAACCCAAAAACTTATTACCATAATTATGAGCCTCTAGTCAGATTTATTCCTTCAAGATGTATGCCTTGAAATAATCTCAACAAATAATTACTACTCAGAGTTCAATGTTAAACCTTATTCTTTATCTTTATCGATTAGCAGTCTTTCATTTATCAAAATACAGTAAATTACTTAGTTTATTCCGATCAATCCTGATTAGTTATGTGTAATGAAAAATACTAAAGTAATGACTCATAAACACATTGACACATGGATTTTTAACGTGGAAACCCTGTTAAGGGAAAAACCACTTGGGATCGGTAACCCAAAATTTTCACTCTTTTAAAGTGAGCTCAGTGAAGAGCCAACCTTGTTAAAGGTTACAAACACACTGTTAAGTGCAACCTTGTTAGAGGATTTAACACTAATATTTTATCACTTGATATCTGGCACTCCTATGTTATCTTCATGATAAACCTTTTGATACTCCTTGGGATGTATCTCAATATATAAATGATTTTTTTAGATCCTGCTTGGTTAAGAAACTTCTCTGATTCAATGGTTAAACTGAAACAATATATGATCTATTCATATTAACAACTATACTTTGCAGATGTTTAGATATATTTTAATCTCATAATACCTTTTTGATCAATTTATTTATTCAATACCTTTGCTCCACTTCTTTTATTCTTAGTGATGGTGTGCTTCTCTGTTGCTCGGTGACCGCAGAAATCTTTATCTCTTTCCTTAGCTTGATTGATCATGACTGTATGAAGTCTTTCTTAACCAGTATCTCCTTCAACATATTCTTCTCTATTCACCCCTAATTCATAATGAATTGTCTTGTCTCTTTATAGACATGATTCACCATTTCTAAGTCCTTGACTTTCTTGTTCTTGGCATGATCCACAATCTTTGCCTTTCTTGCTTTAAAGATTTAATTCAGTTTTATCCCATGAATTTATCTTAGACAACTGGAATAAAATAGCTTTAAATCTCTCTCTTATCTCTGGATTTAACTTGTCAATAAAAAAAATGTAAACAACCAGTTAACTCCATCTTTAGCTCTTGCCAGCTAAGTCTTTTGTCATTTCTGAACTTTAGTTCTTTTCGGTGTTTAACTCCATGTTAGCTCGGTCAACACTTTAGTTCTCCTCGGGCATCTCTGTCAGGGTTGTCTATCCGTTGAGAAACACTGTGAAGTTCTTCTCACATTTCATTGATTCTGCTCATCGGTAATGCTTGCTCAGGTTTCATGCTTGGGTATCACTATGACTTTCCTCTCGGGTTTCTCTATCCGTCGGGGTGCACTAACTGTCAGTTCTTGTTGTCACTTTGGTGAATACTGAAATTTTGTGCATTACTAATAGAATAACCTTAATATCTATGGTTCTCTAAAGTCTCTGACATTATCTATATAACCAATCAGATTACATCAAGTTGACATTAAAGACAATACAATACATTAACTGATTTAATATCTTGCATTAACTTTTTGCAGCTTGGTGATCATTAACTTAACATGTTCAAACATTCAATCAGTTATAGTTCATCAATATTTCCCTTTGGCATTGATGGAAAACACTACATTACTACTAATACAATATGAAATATATCAATTGTAGTTCATCAATCCACAAATTTTATTGTTCTATAACCAATACAAATGTCTGGCTCTCGGTAAGCTCATATAGCTTAGATTTGTTTCTTGCACAGTACTTGTTGTATGCTGAATGTGGACCTCTGAATTCAACACAAACACAACATAGTCCTTACACAATCGCTCAATTCACAAAGACAAACATGAATTGTTTGTTCTGCAAATTCGATTGAGGTGACCTGTTGC
>MU223106.1:975519-986665 GCA_018584345.1 Thuja plicata | reverse complement strand
GCTGAAGTTTGAACCACGTGCTGAGAATCTTTCACCGGTTGATAGCTTGGATAATCTATTGGAGGTCCTGACAGAAGATGGTGGGCCTCTAACTGAGAAGGAGGAATTGGCATGGCAAGCAATTATGTAAGGAAGTCAGTATGAACAGCAACAAGGAGCTAGTAGAGTAAGCCCTAAGTTTGTCATCTCTAGAGGCTGCCCCATCAGGCATTTGGCAAGAATGGAGGCCAATAATGGAGGAGTAGCTGTCTAAGCAGCTAAACATGATTCTCCATTAAAAGATGAGGCTGAGGACGCATTTGCAGCTGAGTCAGAGCAATTTCAACTCATTCCTCCAGTCCTGGGTAACAGGGCATTTGATCAATTAGATGAGGTAAGTGCATTTGCCTATATCTTTCAAGACATGGTGTATCAACTTTTGGGTCATCTGCCTATGTTTCATGTATTCTTTGTTGCTATTGAGTATGTTTTCCTATGCAAACTGAGGAGAAAAGGTAGATATTTCTCAGAATCTATGAATGGATTTGTTTGACCAAGCTTCTATGTTGGTTAGACTAGGGTAGGTTAGGTAGTTTTGTTTTCCATAAGTGTTGTTGCACAGTTAGCAGCTAGCTAAACAGTAGGGATACTAATAATAGCACATTCACACAAACTAGGAGGGCTGGATAATCAAATTCTACACCACATATGCCGGAATGTACTCAACAACTATACATATTGTAAAACCTCATCATACAATCATCCTAGTTCATATCAGCATGCTATTAGTAGCGTTCCTATTGTCTAGTTAACTGGTTAGTTTCCTAGTTTTTCAATAAGTGTTTTTGAAACACAAGTTGCTGTTGTAGTCAGATCTGACAAATGACTCAAATAGACCAGTATTGTACACCATCCTGAGTATACGCCTATCCCTCATGATAGGGGAGCCATATTATCAAGAGCCATAAATTTATACCCAAGATTTTATCCTACACTGATCTATTTCAGTCACTTATCCCAATTTGAGAGTTGTACCCATATAAGTGACTCTATGCCCAATGGATAGTTCAGGCAGCTAGTCTTAATGCTTAGCAGGCAAGCATCATGCAGATGTCACCAAAAATGTTACCGATTTTCGGTACCAAGGCTTGGCGGAATTCTACCTGCGAAGGTTATTTTCTGAAAAGGCAAAGGAGAAGGAATTTTGCCTTGTGCGGATTTCGCACCTCTCAAGAGATTTTCTGCAAAAGAAATGAAAAGGAAAGAGCGCTGTGGTGGACCCCACAATGGGTTTATGAAGCACTTTTTCATTTTTCCAGAACCAAAAAAGACTCAAGGCGGAGAATTGAAATTTTGATTCTCCGTGGCGGGTTTCTACCTGCAAAGGTGATTTTCCGCAAAGTAGAAAAGAAGAATTTTGCGCTTGTGCGGGTTTCGCACTTAGCTGGTGATTTTCCGCAAAGAGGGAGTTTGCTCAGCGGAGATACGTCCGGAGCCTTCTCCAAAAATGGAGTTCGCACCCTGTTTCTATTTTTTCGCAAGTCCACGGAAAATGGAAGAATAAATGGAAATCAGCTCGTGAGTATGCGACGAGCAAAGAACATAGGACATCGCTTAGTCGCCAGTCAATAAAGGTAATCAAGAAACAACTCACAAGTGGGCGACTAAGGAAGGAGCGTACATTGTCACGCGCTCGCAGTCAGGGGTAAGGTAAGATTTTGAGGCTCGCGAGTTGGCGACCAGTCAGAAAATGGATGTCATCGCCCACTTGTGCATGAGATGGAAATAGAGTGAAAGGTGGCGCGAGTGTGCGACCGAACAGAATATGCAATGAAGAAATGGATGTCACTCAGTCACTCAAAATCTAAAGGTCAGTTTAAATAGCCAGCGACTGTGTGATGAAGGAATAAATGAAAAGGAGGATGCAGAGGCGCTCAGTCACCAAGACTCAGGCTTTCAAACATACATAGAAATGATTTTTCAAAGGGAATTTTAATATTTTATTGCAAATCCATGTTTTATTCCCGGAATTTTTCAGAAACAGGAAAATATCAGATTGTTCTCAGACGCTGGAAATCAGATATTTTTACAGATGGAAAGATCAGATTTTAAAAAAAGGATCAGAGGTTGCAGTTGTTAAAGTCTGCAGAAAAGTTATTGCAATTTAGAGACTTTTGTGACTCTTCTAGAGGGATAAGACTACTTCTGTGAGGGAGCATTTATGTTGATAATTCTTGGGTATGACTTTTGGGTCACCAAGTTGCATTTTTTGTAGACTTTTGAAGAGCTAAACAGTGGCTGGACAGGCCAAATCCGATCCAAAAGTTATTGCTTTCAGAATGCAGTTGGCTCTGAAAAAGCATAAGTATGAGTTGAGGACTCATTTGTAACCAGTTCTGATTATGCAGGAAGGCATGCTTTGTGACATTTTCTGTGTCCTTGGTGTATTTTGTGCATAAATTTGTAACTCATTGTGAGAGATAATATGCAGAGTTTGTAATTCTTGGAACCAATTTATTGAATTGTGTCAGCCTTGTCTCTTTTCTGCTTGTTTGTATGCGTTGTAGATGGTAGATGGGTTAACTGTGAATGATTTTATTTCCTTTTAATCATGTCCCATTTATAGCATCTACTTGCAGAAGAGTATGTTTGCTTGCAGGTTGTAACTAGTGTCTTACTTTTGAGCTGTTAACTTTGAAGTCTTTCCTCTTAACAGGTTTAATCATGACCTTGTTATGAAATATTAATGCATGCCTATACAAGAGATTTGTGTTTTACCTCCAATTTAGTTAGTTGACCCAGGGCTTTATCCTATGTGTGTTATGTTTTCATGTCAAATTTGGTGGATCACCTTAGTTTAGGTTTCATTTCAGCTATTTACGTTTTCATGCAATCCTTCTATCCCTTTTCCCCATCAGTTTTCAATATTTCAAAAAGGCAAACAGGTGATCACCAGATAGGAAGCCGACCTAGAATTTGGAGATTCATTCCAGTCATAGTTTACCCACAAACTTGGAATGTTTCCATGTTTCTCCAAAAGGTTAAGTTTTTGTGAGCTTAACAGGGTGCAATTTTGAGAGCTAACAGTACCGATGACATTCTTGTCATCCGATCTAGGTACTAATGCCCATGTTCTATTCTTCTCAATCTATTCTATTTCCTCATTCATAGCACTGTCCCATTCTTTATTTTCAAGTGCAGTATTAACATATTTAGGCTCAAAATCACAAATTAAACATCTAGTGTTCAGTGACTTACTTCTTGTTCTCATTCTAGCCTTCTTGTCTCCTATGATGTGGTTATGTGGATGTTGTCTTCTGACATATTTGGCAAGTATCAGTTCAACTCTTTGTTCATCATTTTGATCATCATCTTGACCTTCATTCTGATCTCCATCGCTTGAAATATCATTTTGAGGATTTTCTTGATTTTTGGTATTTGCAGCATGATGCTCGGGTGCAATGTTATGTTGCTCGAGAGTGATACACTGTTGCTCGAGCAGAGTGTCAGGTTCTTCAGTGTAAACAAAACTATTGTAGTCTTCTGGTTCTTTTCTTCTTTCCTCATCATTTTTCTCTACATATTCATCTATTCTGATATTTGCACTTTCAATGATTTTGTTAGAGGACTTGTTGAGACATTTATAAGCCTTGCTATTGGTGCAATACCCTAGAAAGATACCTTCTTCACTTTTTGAGTCAATCTTCCCATTTCTATCTTCTTTCAAAATATAACATTGACTTCCAAAGATTCTGAAGTAACTTACATTGGGTGTGTATCCATACCATATCTCATAGGGTGTCTTTTTGGTGTCTTCCTTCAATTGTACTCTATTCAATGTGTAGACAGTAGTACTGACAACTTCCCTCCAGAATGTTTGAGTTATGCTTTTCTCTATCATTAGTGTTCTTGCACAATCAACAATGGATCTATTTCTCCTTTCAACAATCCCATTTTGTTTTGGTGTTCTTGGTGCAGAAACCTGTCTTTTAATTCCATGCTCATTGCAAAAGTTAGTGAATTCATCAAAAACAAATTCTCCTCCTCTATCTGATCTTAAGCATTTCAATTCCTTACCACTTTGTTTTTCAACCATATCTTTAAATTATTTAAACATCTTTAATGCTTCTAATTTTTCTTTTAAGAACATAATTGTCATCATTCTAGAATAATCATCAACAAAGAGAATGGAATATCTATCACCATAGTAACTCTTTATTCTCATCGGTCCACATAGATCAGTATGGACTAATTCTAGAATAGCATTAGATTTATGGGCTTTTCTCTTGAAACTAGACTTTATCAACTTACCTTTTTGACAATCGTTACACATGATATGGTCGGGCTTTGACATGCTCGGTAAGCCTCTTACTTTCCTTTTATTGGTTATCTTAATCATGTTGTCAAAATATACATGACATAATCTTTTATGCCACAACCATATGTCTTTGTTTCTAGCCATTAAACAAGTGGTGTTAATATCATCAAGATAGAATAGGTTCCCTTTTGTTTGTTCACCAGTTCCGATCAACCTTCCTGATTCATTGAAGATCTTTGCCTTCTTATTTTCAAATGTAACTCAGTGACCTGTGTTATTCATCTGTGATACACTCAATAGATTATAGTTAAGTCCTTTTACCCAGTATGCATTTTCACATTTCATCAGGTTATTCAACATTATGGTTCCTTTACCTTCAACTGGACAATGTGAGTCATTACCTATTCTTACTGATCCACCATTATAATACTCAAAAGTTTCAAACTTTTCTTTATCATCAGTCATGTGGTGAGTGCAACCACTATCTATAATCTAGACATCATTCTTACTAACCTTAGATATGAGTGTAGTCTCTACATACCTTTCTTCTTTGTCTGAATCATCCTTCATGACCACAAATTCCATCTCAATGTCTTCATTAGATTTGGTGTCAGTATCTCCAGCTTTGTTCTCAGCCAGGTAACAAGCTTTCTTCCCTTTGTCCTTGTAGTCTCGGGTATCTCTTCTATCAGATTGCCATTTTCTTCAATAATCTCTGTTGTCACTTCTATCAAACTTCTTTTCATATGATATGTCATTACTTCTATCATATTTTCTTTTGTTACGACATCTAGCAACAAAGTGTCCAATCTCTTTACAATTAAAACATATAAGTGGTAATTTACCTTTATATCTACCTTTGCCTCTCTGGAATCTTTTAGCCATTAGTGCTTCAATCTCATCAAGATCTTGGTCATCACTATCACTTTCACTATCATTCCTCATAGTGTGTTTATGACTTGACTTAATTATTTTCAAAGAAGATTTGAATGCAGACTCAATATATATGGTAAGACACTATTATCAAAGTTATTCATCTCAAATGAAATTAGTCTACCAACCAAACTATCTAGAGTGACATTATTGTTTTCTACTTCTCTCATTTCTTGTATAGTAGATGCTCTAATAGCATATACAGGCAATAAGGTTCTTAGGAGTTTACTTACCACAGTCTCTTCTTCAAGTATGCCTCCAACTCCTTGGATAACATTGACTACCTCTTTTATTCTGCAGTTGTACTGAGTGATATTTTCTCCTTCTCTCATTCTTAGGTCATCAATTAGGCTTTCTTCCTTGGATCTTAGTACATTAGCATCTCCTCCATGTACCAGCTTTAATTTGTCCCACATTTGCTTTGTAGAGGTGCAAGTTTTGACATCTTCAAATTTAGCATCAGAGAGTGAGGAAGCAAATTCTATCATCATAGAATTGTGCTCGTGTTTTTCTCTTAATTGCTCAAGTGTGTGAGGTCCTATAGGCAACACATATTCAATATCCAAGTATTGAGTAACATCATTTCCAATACCTGATAGGTGGAGTCTTATCCTGCTCTTCCATGATGCCAAGTTGTTCTTGTTCAACTTGGGCACATCTTGTGATCGTTTGCTTGAGCTGTTAAACTCCCTTTCTAAGCACACAAGCTCTGATACCAATTGTTAGAATAGCTGAGAGGGGGGGTGAATATGTGGCCTAAAAAATATTTCAATAAATTAACCCAAAAACTTATTACCACAATTATAAGCCTCTAGTTATCTTCAGCCCTTCAAAATGTATGCCTTGAAATAATCTCAACAAATAACTACTACTCAGAGTTCACTGTCAAACCTTATTCTTTATCTTTACAGATTAGCAGTCTTACATTTACCGAACTACAGTAAATTTCTCAGTGTATACCGATCAATCCATATTAGTTATGTGTAATGAAAAACACTAAAGTAATGACTCGTAAACACATTAACACATGGATTTTTAACATGAAAAATATGTTAAGGGAAAAACCACTTGGGGTCGGTAACCCAAAATTTTCACTCTTCTGAAGTGAGCTTGATGAAGATCCAACCTTGTTAAAGGTTACAAACACACTGTTAAGTGCGACCTTGTTAGAGGATTTAACACTAAAAGTTTATCACTTGATAGCTGGAACTCTTATGCTATCTTCATGATAAATCTTTGATACTCCTTGGGATGTATCTCAATATATAAAGGATTTGTTTAGATCCTGCTCAGTTAAGATACTTCTCTGACTCAATGGTTAAACTGAAATAGTTTATGATCTGTTCATATAAACAACTATACTTTGCAGATGTTCAGATATATTGTAAGCTCATAATACATTTATGATCAATGTCTCTATTCAATACCTTTCCTCCACTTCTTTTCTGCTTAGTGATGTTGTGCTTCTCTGTTGCTCAGTGTCCGCAGAAATCTTTAGCTCTTTCCTTAGCTCGATTGATCAGGACTGTATGAAGTCTTTCTTCACCAGTATCTCCTTCATCATCTTCTTCTCTAGTCACCACTAATTCATAATGACTTATCTTGTCTCTTTATAGACATGATTCACCATTTCTAAGTCCTTGACTTTCTTGTTCTTGGCGTGATCTACAATCTTCGCCTTTCTTGATTTAAAGCTTTACTTCATTTTTATCCTGTAGATTTCTCTTAGACAACTAGAATAAAATAGCTTTAAATCTCTCGCTTATCTCTAGCTTTAACTTGCCAATGAAAGCAATGTAAACAACCAGTTAACTCCATCTTTAGCTCTTGCCAGCTAAGTCTTTTCTCATTTTTGAACATCAGTTCTTTTCAGTGTTTAACTCCCTTTTAGCTTGGTCAACACTTCAGTTCTCCTTGGGCATCTCTGTCAGGGTTGTCTGTTAGTCAGGAAACACTGTGAAATTCTGCTCGGGTTTCATTGATTTTGCTTGTCGGTAATGCTTTCTTGGGTTTCATGCTTGAGTATCACTATGACCTTCCTCTCAGGTTTCTCTATCCGTCAGGGTACACTGAACATCGGTGTTTGTTGTCACTTTGGTGAATACTAAACTTTTATGCATTACTGATAGCATAACGTTAATCTCTCTGGTTCTCTGAAGTCTTTGACATTACGTATATAACTAATTAGAATACATCAAGTTGAAATCAATGAAAATACAATACATTAACTGATTTAATGTCTTGCATTAACTTTCTGCAGCTTGGTGATAAACATTCAATTAGTTATAGTTCATCAGTAATTGCTATACTTAGTGAACTGGAACTATTAGATGAGAGACACCAAATTGCAATGAATCACTTACAAGGCTATCAGAATCACCTTTGAAGATCAAATTATCACAATAAATCCAAGCCACACACCTTTGAGGTAGGAGATCATCCTCATGGAAAATCAAAAGAATCAAGTAGAAAGAGTTAAACTAGGAAAGTGTGAGCCTAATTGGCTAGGCCCATACATCATTATCAGATCACGTGACAATGGGGAATATCAACTGGCAACTTAGGAAAGGGATCAAATCCCAGGCTATATCAATAGAATGCACCTAAAAAGGTTCTAATCCTGAGGTATGAAGGTCAAGAGAACATATATAAAAGATCTTGAAAAAGGTACAAAAAATTCAAAAAAAAATATAAAAAGTTACCTTGGTGAAAACCTAGAAAACATGTGCCTTGGCGACAACAAAAAAATATGAAAAAAGAGAAAAAAGTAAAGAGAAACACAATCTCTCTCTAAGTGAAAACCTGGCAAATGGGCAATATTGGGGCAGGTACCTTGGTAAAAAACATGGTAAATATGCACTAGTGTCAAGGTCTTGCTTCACCATCAATGAACTCCAAAAGATTAAGATTGTACTCCTCGCATGTAAGATTGAGTACCCTAAGCTATTATAGAAGTGTGATCCCCTTGATACATCACACTTATCCATGACTTGTACTGGCTTACTAGACTAGGGGCAGTCCAAAAAGTCTTGAAAATTCCCTAAAAAGAGCAAAAAGTCCTGAAAAAATCCCAAAAACACCGAAAAGCATCCTGAAGAAATCAATCATGAAAAAATTGAATATTGCAAAAATCTTAGCAATAAATCATCTTTGTTATAAAAAAGTGAATGACAATCAAACAATCAATCAAATGTAAAATGTGAGCTTCACAAATCGGCAATGGACTCATATGACTCATCTTTATCATCAATCCAATCTGTCATCAATCAAATGATTCAATCAATCATCAATCAAACTATCAATTGTCTTAGACAGTGACAGATATACTCAAAACCAGATAGATCAATCTTATATGAGTCATCCATTCCTAAAACAAGACACATCCATAATCAAACATCAAAATCAAACCAATCAAGGACAATAAGGTTGTTGACTAGGTCAGTCATGTCAGTTTGTTGTCAATTTATCCTTCGCGATTGTGTTCTTATAACGTTACTCAAGGATACCACTAAGTGATGAGAGTGCCTATCATGGATCATGATCTTGTTTTCTTTATTTGTTGTTTGTGGAGTGTTTCAATTCAATTATGGGGCAAAGATGATTCAGGATAAATGCAATAGGAGCCGTCACACATCTAGCATCCATGCAGTTCCAAGATCTAAGCTAAACCCTTGGAAAAGAATTGAAAATTCCTCATCTTTTATCTGCTTGTTGTTATCAGAGATTATAGATGTATCCAGATGATCAATATCTGGGTGCATTTACTCTCTTCATTTTCATAATAAGGTGCAATGATGAATAAAAATGGAATGTACGAAAATGACTTGGTTTCATCAATCATTCTTTTTTATTTTCCAAACTAATCTCTCACTAACTTTCTTCTAACTAACACATGCATGTACTCAGATACCTTGTGCATTTTAGGTTTGCATTCATTTATTGCCTAAGAAAAATCCAAAACATATGCATATTAGATCATATAATCAATGCATCCATCATCAATAACATCATAACTAACACAGTAGTGCATTCATCATCATTATATAATGATTCAATATTATCAACAAATTAATGCTCATCTGACTCATTTTTTATGCTTAATTTGTTGAGGGGGCATATAGTCCACCTGTTATCACTGGGGCAAGCTGGGGGAGGATCAAAATCTGAAGAATCTTTGACACAACATGACAAGAAACATTGTATCAAAGAGGGGCAAATGTAGACACTCTAAAATGGACAGACTTGCAACCTTACATTTAATTACAAATTTTCCTCTATTAATTAATGGTTTTTAATCATTAATTAATCATCTTATTTCATCTAAATCTAATCATCTAATCATCATTCAATCATTTCCCAAAAATTAATTAAATAATTATTAACTTTAATTAATTAAATTCAATTTCCTAAAAGTTTAAAGTCAAATATTTAAACATATTAATTTATTCTTCTAATTAAATTAATTTCATCAAATTAACTTAATTTTATTCAAATATTATATTTTAAATCAAAATAGAATTGAATTATCTCATGTTTGAGTATTTTAATTTTTAAAATCAAATAAATACTCAAATAAATGAAATCTTCATTTCCAAGAGGTAACTCCAAATCAACTCTTCATTTCCAAGAGGTAACTCACAAATCAATTCTTTAGTTGACTAAACCATCCTCTCTTCTCTTCAATTGAGAGGTGGAGTTTATTGATTGCTTCTCCAGTTCCTTTTGATCTCAACCATCCATTGTCAGATTTATGAGATCAATTTCATCCATCCAAATCATTTCCATTTCTATATAATCAACCCTTCTCAACCATTTGAAGGAGGCCTAGATCTTGAACTTTGTGCACCATTACTCTGCAGGATTATTATACGAAGCTGTACAATATGAAAATGATGGCAAATAATTATGGATGGATTGTACATATAAAAATGTAAAGGGGATTGAAATAGAGATGTGTTTATTAAGAACATGTAATGTATTAAGAAGGGTTGATTGATTATCTTGAAATGTAATGCATTGATATGTAATTGTCCTTTAAGTTGCCTAGAATGTATTAAATTCCTTAATCCTAATTGAATTGTATTGATTGAGTATTGCAATTGTGATTAAGGAGAAGATAAGATATACCCTTTATCCTCAAATGCACAATGGGAGGTCCAAGTTGATCAACCCCAAGGAAGGGCTAATGCACAAATGAATCAACTATTTGGAAAGGAGAATAACAAGAGAGATAACTTAAATTATGTTAACTATATGTATAGAAATGATATATGATAGTAATTGAAGAAGTAGGAGAAATGTACTAACCTTGAAATATTGCAGATCAAAGAATGTTATTTTTTGAGGTCTGTATTGAGTTTTTGGAAAAACTGATAGTTGATCCGAATCGAAATGCAAAGACGAACAAAACCCAGAAATCATTTTCCATTCTGATGTTGTCTTATGAAAAAGGTTGACCTTGACCCACAAATGTCAACCCTGACCCAATAATGTCGACCCTGACCTGCACAGCTCTGAAAGTGACTCTGTTCGCGGATCCTGAAACTTTGCCAAAAAGGGTATCCAGATCTAGGTTCAAATCCACTAATCTACACCTGTACCTACAAGAAAAAGGAGATTGTTTGTTGTGGGGGGAGGGGTTTGCTTTAGTCAAACCCTGATTTAGGAATTAACCTTGAAATCAATAAAGTATAGAATGCTAACAAGTAGTAGAATTGAATCTAACAATGAAGCTATGATACTCAATATATATGTAATTGAAATCCAAATGTATGGGAATATGAAAGTACGAAAGCAATGGACTTTAGAAACCATAAACCTCCATGAGTGTATGCTTGAAATCCACTTTGAAGAGATGATGAAAGAGTCTTGAAGATGCACAAAGGATCTTGAAGGAAGATCACACCACCATGATGG
>MU223106.1:955394-971274 GCA_018584345.1 Thuja plicata | reverse complement strand
TTGAATGATGAATCTTGAATGTTTGCACCTAATCCCTTCAAAGGCTTGAAAGCTTGAATCCTTGATCTTCAATGGATAACTTGAATGCTTGAGAGGAAGACTTGAACACCTTGAGAGCTTGGAAATGGATGCTTGAAACTTCACTTGACCACCTAGTTGATAATTCATAATGCTTAGATAAAATGAGAGAGAAATGCTTCCTTTTATATGGAATTAGGGCACAATATTCTAAGGAGGCCTACATAGGAGGATTAAATTCCCATTAAAGCCTTTAACCCTAGGAGAGGACCTATATTAAATATAATTTTGGAATCAACGCTTCAGAACCCGAAATAGCCGACCCGAAAGTGGGAAAACTCAATTTTTGATGAGCCCCGACAGCCGACAAGTTTCCTGATTTGAAAGGGGGACCTAGGTCAGGGTTAGTGTCGACCCTGACCTAGGTCAGGGTCAAGGTCAACCCTGACCCAGGGGGCCAGAACCCCTGGAAAATATGCCAAGTGGGGTAGGAGGTGCCCGGAGAGGCCCAATCAGGGTCCTGAACAAGCACAGAAGCATGAGATGATGCAGAAACGGGAGGATGATATGATGGAGGTCAAAAATGTCCCCTAATGAGGGCTAAATGCTCTTAACATGGAATTTCTTCCATTTTAAGATGATACAAAAGCATCAAGGAAAGTTATTATCACATTCATCTCATTTTCTCAACACTCCCAAGTCATAGAGGTAACTGAAAAAGGCAGGAAGAAAGCTTCACTCACTCCCCCCACTACATTATCTCAACACATTCCTTATTTCCTAAAAAAGGCAGGAAGAAAACTTCACTCACTCCCCCCACTACGAGGGCTGCCAAAGCTAAAAGATGCCTCCAGTTTGAGTATTCTAGAGGATTGTCATCTGCAATTGCTCATGAAAGGAGGAGAGTCGAGTCTTCCCCTCTAGAACCATGAGAACCCTTTCATGGAATGTTAGGGGCTTAAACACCCCTAACAAGAAATGTCTCATTAGGAGCCAATTGTCTGTTGATTCTGCACCTAAATTGTTCAAATCTTGGAATGTGGGGGATTCCTAGGCTGCCCCCGCTGATGGTGCATCTGGAGGTCTTGTGGTTCTTTGGGATCTAATTAAAGTATCTATTGAAAAAATAACATTTGTGATATATTGGATGCTTTCATTAGTTAAGATTTGTTCCATGAAATTGTCCTTCTGGGTATTTAACATTTATGGTCCTTCTACTACAGACAAAAGTAAGCTCTAGACCCTCCTTGGTGACTTGTTTAAGGCTCTTCAGGGGGGATTAGTCATTTTGGGTGGAGATTTTAATGTTGTTTTAAATCATGATGAAAAAAGTGGAGGGATTCTTCCTTCTCCTAAGGTCATGCTAGAGTTTAATCAATTCATACACGACAATAATTTCTTAGACATCTCTCCTAAGGTGGGTAAATTCACATGGACGAACCACCGCTCTGATTTCTGCAATATTGCAGAGCGGTTGGATCACTTTCTGCTTTATGATTTATGGCTTCAAACTGAAATATATTATCATTCTCTTATCTTACCTATTTTTGATTCAGACCATTTTCTGATTTCGCTTCAGCTATCTGACTCCTCTTCTCCCCGAAAAGGTACCTTTATGGTTGAACCAATGTGGTTTCGTGATAAGTCTTTCATCCCTCTATTAAAACACCAGTGGCATAAATATCCTTATATGAAGGGTACTCGATTATTTAGATTGCCCAAGAAATTACTTCTCAAACTAAAAATTAAAGAATGGAACATCACTTCCTTTAAGAATATATTCCAAGAGAAAACAAGATCGCAATCAAAATTATCAATGGTCAATGATTATGTTATTCAAAAAGGGATGGATGCTCAATATTTTTTCTGGGAGAAAGAACTTTGAAGTTCCTTAGAGTAAATGCTTCTTCGAGAAGAGATTTACTAGAAACAAAAGTCATGTGAAACTTGGCTTGTAGATGGTGATAATAACACCAAGTTATTTCATGCAACAACTAAGTTTAGGTGCCTTCACAATAAAATCATTCAAATTGATTCTTCTAATGGCTTATTAGAGGATGAGGAAGATATAGCTAGTGAAGGTGTGTCGCTTTTCTCACACTTATTGACTAAAGAACAGGTTCATCCTTCTCCTTCCCTTCTAGACACCATCCCTATTTGTGTTTCTAAGACATATAATTCTATGTTTATGGCTCCTTTTTCTCTACAAGAACTCATAGATATAGTTTTCTCAATGTCCCCAGATAAAGCCCTAGGTCTAGATGGGCTGACCATGCTTTTCTTCCAAAAATGTTGGGACTTTATGGGTAATGATTTAGTACTTGCATTAGACGAGGCCAGAATCCATAAGACTATGTTAAAAGAGCTTAATCATACTTGGATTTCTCTTTTCCCTAAGAAAGATAATCCTGAGACTTTTGCCGACTTTCTCCCTATTTTGCTCTGCAATTCTTTATATAAAATCTTTACTAAAGCTATTACTCTATGGTTATCCATAATTATTCCTAACATTATATCATATGAACAAGGGAGTTTTTTCCCTGGCAGGGAAACCTCGGAGGGTGCCATTTTGGCCCATCAAATATTGCATTCCATCCGCCTTCAAAATCATTCTGCTATGGTCCTTAAGCTAGATACAATGAAAGTATACTATCAGGTTGATTGGAACTTTCTTTTGTTGGTTCTTACCAAATTGGGTTTCCTCAGAAACTGGGTAAAATGGATCTAGGCTTGCATATCTTGTCCTTCATTCTAAGTCCTCATTAATGGATCCCCTGGGGGTTTTTTCTCATCCTTGAGAGGAATTAGATAGGGGGACCCACTTTATTCATTTCTATTTGTGTTAATGGATGAGGGCCTTAGTAGGTCAATATGTCATGCCCGACAGGTGGGTATCTGGAAAGGCATCTCTCTGAATAATGGGGAAGAATCCTACACACACAACCTTTTTGTAGATGATACCCTTCTATTTGGTGAAGCTTCCATTATGGAAGCTCAAGCTATTAAACAAGTCATTAAAAAGTATTGTATGGCCTCTGGGCAGTTAATCAATCCAACTAAATCAACAAATTTCTTCTTAAATGTTACCCCATTAGTACAATGATGTCTTCTTAATTTCTAGGGCTTTTCTTTGGGGGAGTTTCCTTGCTGGTATATTGGAGTCCCTTTCTTCTCTGGATCAGAAAAACATCATTTTTGGGATAAGATAATTTCTGCAATTTCTCAACAGATTCTCTCCTTGAAGCATAAATGGTTGACCCTGTATGGAAAGTTACTCATGATTAAATCAGTTTTGAATGCCATTCCCATTTATATAATGTCAATTTTAAACACGCTGAAACACTCAATAGAGGAACTTCAGTCCATCTTGAGAAATTTCTTATGGGCAGATAATGTATCTGAAAAAATAAGTAGCCCCTCCTTGCTTGGAGTAAAGTTTGTTCTCCTAAAGATTGTCAAGGTGCAGGCATCAAAGATTTGTCTTTACAAAATAAGGCATTGAGTACTAAATTGCTTTGGAAGTTGTACCAAAATCCGAATTCCAAATGGGCCAGACTTATGAGATAGAAATATCTTGATTCTGACGATAGGGAAAGGATATTTACAATGTCAGTTTTACCTCGGGGATGTCATGTGGAATTTGACGGTCTCTTGCCAGGATCTCATCTTGCCTTCCCTTTCTTGGCTAATTCATGATGGTTCAAAAGCACATTTTTGGGAAGATTCATGGAATGGTCACACTCCCTTGGCTCGCATCCGGGATTGGCACCCTTTGTAGAATCACCTTAAGCAAATATGGGGCGACCGTATTTCCTATTACTTTGTTATCCATGATGGCATTGCAGTTTGGAAAGATCTTTCTAGACTAATTGGTTTTTCTCATTTGACAGAAGAACTTCATACTCTTCTCACCTCCAAGGGTATCCTATTTTCTCCCCTTGAAGATGAACTCATTTGGCTAGGTTCTCCCTCTGGGATATATACAGTCAAGGATGACTATAATTCACATTTCCCTCATCAATCTTCAGATTCTTGGCCTATAAATCTGTTATGGGGCCCTGCTTGCCTTCCCAAGGCAGGTGCCTTTTCTTGGCTGACCATTCAAGATAGGGTCCTCACTGGTGCCAGGCTTGATAGATTAGGAATTATTGTTGTCTTTCCTTGTACTTTATGTGGATTTTTTATGGAAACCTCCAATCACTTATTCCTTCATTGTCCATTTGCTCTTGATTGCTGGTATTGGCTTATTCAATGTCTTGGATGGTCTACAACCATTGTCCCTAACCTTTGTGATCACTTCAAATCCTGGCCTTCTTTTCATAAAGCTTCCACTTGCACCCCTTTGTGAGATCAGCCCCTCTCTAGTCATTTGGAATATGAAAGAGTTTTTAGAAATAAATCTAATTCTTGGGTAGATGTGATCGGTACAATTGAGAGGGCTATATCAGAAGTTATGCTTTCCTATCATTTCAAATTGATTAATTCCAAAAACAATTTTCTAAATGAGATTTCTTCATTCACGACAATTGGCCTTTGTTGCAGACTCTTCCACCTCATGGCTGTCATTCTTCCAACCCTTCTCCTTCCCGCTTAAATGCAACATGGGCAGCTTCCCCACCTGGATTTGTTAAACTTAACTACGATGGTGCCTCTAGGGGAAATCCGGGCATTTCTGGCACAAAGATTGTTTTAAGAGACTCGAACGACAACATAATTAGAGCAACTTGCAATAAATTACCTCCAGATTCTAATAATGTTACAGAGTTTGAAGCCCTTCTTCTTGGTCTTTCCCTAGCACACAGTCTCCATGAACCTTTCTAATCTCATTATCGAGGGTGACTCAATGATGATTCACGACATCGTCTCCTCTAGAAAGACTTTCTCATGGAAATTAAGATATAGGTTGGATTTGGTTCGTAGCAAACTGGAAACCATTCAAAATTTTGAATTGACTCATTGCTTTAGAGAAGCAAATATGGTTGCTGATTTTTTGGCAAATAAGGCTATTGATGATCCCATTCTGTTTCAGGAGGTGGATGAGTATTTTCTTTCACATTTGACTTAACTGTCTTGATTACGCATAATTACTATTGCTGCTATATTTTTTGTCTAGCTCTCATTTGCATGGTTCCACTTTCACTTTTCTCAGATTATGCTCATTCATGTATCCTAAGCTTGTATATTTTATATTTGAGTTTTACACTACTACTACTTGATCTTGCCAGTTGGCTGTGAAGGAGTATATGCAGGTCTCTGGATTGGTTCGTACATTTTCTTCTTTTCTAGATTTCGAAGGAATGTATTTACTTGTCTTCCTTCTGGAGATAACATCTTTTCTATGGGTGGGGAATTTATGTGGCCATTGTTGTAATTGGCATTATGTGACATGGCCACTTCTGTATCTGGTAGTGTTTATGTTATCTAGGTTTGGCCTATTTTGTAAGGTCTGTCTCACTGCATTTTGTTTCTTTACAGATGATGATGTGAAGGTTTTCTTTTCCAGGTTCTTTCCTCCACAAGTCCTAGTTGAACTTGTGTAAAAAAATAATAAAAATCAATATATAAATAATAAAAATATTTTAGTGGCTATGACCACTTTTGCTTTGTAAAAAACATTTCAGAAGGAGTAGAGAGAAGCAATAGAAGTTTCAAGCACTATGGTTTGCATTTTTTTATTTTACTCTTTCATGCTTGTTATTTTATTGTTCATATTTTTGTTCTTAGTAGTTTGATTGATTTATTTCATTGCGAATCGGTGCTACTAACCCTCGTTTGAGTGTGCAAAATTAGACCCTATACAATGCTATGCCTTTTGGGAAGGGGAGTGGATGGAGTTGATGGTGTTTAATATCTTTTTTCTTGTCAAAGCCCTTGTCTTCTCCCAAATGACCATTTACTCAACATCCTATTCCTTCACATACCTCTCACTCTTTTTTGTCCTCCTCTCCCTTCTTCTCTTGTTCTTTTCACCTTTCCTTTTCCTTATACTCAATATCCTTTTTGTTTTTTAGTCCTGGTCCTTCTTTTCCTTTACCAATATAGGCGTTGCCTTATTTTCTTCGACCTCTTCTTTCTTTCAAGCTTCGACCTCTTCTTTCTTTCAAGCTTTGACCTCCTCAAGTTTTTTCTTCCTCAACCCTTTCTCCATTAAAATATTCATAATCAGTTGATGTTAAGAGCTAAGATTAACGATTCAAAATAAATTTTTTATCAGCCCCCCTTCTTTGTTTTGATTCAAAATATGCATAGGAAACTTTTAGAATTAGCTGATAATTGTTTCCAGTTGAGAACCATGCGTCTCATTTACTTGGGAGAGTTCAATTTTTGTCTTCCTCAATGCCAACTTTTGCCAATTCTTGTATGTAATCTACATCAATTTCACTATATGATGTTGTTATAATGGTGAGAAAGGCTTATTTCACCCTTGGTATCCTTGGTTTTTCAGCGCAACGCTAAGGTTTGTGACATGGCTTAACCATCTCCTGTGCTTCTATATGTCTAGTGTTCGTATCAGGCATTAACAGGTCAATCTTTTGGTGCAACGACAACCGCTAGTTGTAACAAGTGGTATCAAAGCTTGGTCACATGTTTAAATCCCTTGCTTGCGTTGGGGGGGGGATTGTTATAATGGCAAGCAAGGTTGATTGTACCCTTGGTCTCCTTGGTTGATCAAGGCATCGTTCAGGTTTGTGACACGGCTTAACCGCCTCCCGTGCTTATATATGTCTAGTGGTTGTATCAAGCATTAACATGTCGATATTTTTGTGCAATGACAACTGCTATTTGTAACAGATATGACACAATCAACATAGTAATGCACCACTTCTGGTGGGTCGACTGTGGGTGGCAATGGGAAAGTGAAAGTTCGCTCTTCTTGTTAGCACTACATATCAACACCTAGCTCCATCACCCTATCCACAAACAAGGTTGGTCGTGTTCACTCGAAAGGAAGAGAAAGACTCTCCTCTGTGTTGTCTACCTGGCCTTCCACCATGTTTTGTGTTGGATAATCACAATTCAATTCTGCATTTTTGGCAAATTTGAGCAATGTTGTGTGCAACATCTTCTGTTGAAATGTCAATTCTAGACAAGATAAACATGTTTTGCACTATTGAAGCATCCTCGCATTCATTAATTTGAAATATGTTGCTGGATTACATGTCCTCAAGGAGTGCACCAGGATTGAGGGGCCATATTTCAGTCATAAATCCTGCTACAATGTTAGAAACTACCAATGCTTTTGTCAACAATTTACTGCCTAGTTATGTAAGTTTTGTCCCCCTTCTTTCTACATTGGGGTACCTTGCTAACCATGCTACTCTTCTAGATTTGAAGTATGTTTTGAATGGAGAAAACACACTCACATCTAGGGGTTATAGTTTGTATGAGGTGTGAGATGACAATGTTAGTAGATCGACACCTAACATATTTGCCTCCTAGATGGTTGTGACTGCAACATGGCTGCCATGGCCTTAAAAAATGAGCAAGTGCTTGTTGGTGGGTGAAACACCACCTGAAATAGATCATGTGAAGTTGTGCAACCAATTCATGAAGAGTTCCTTTGTCATCCACACATGTGGTTGGGATGTCATGCAAGCACTCAGTTCACATTTGGAGATGTAATTCTTTAACGACCTCTGCCCTTAAACAAGTAGAAGCCTAGAATGCTTCTCCTAAAAGCATTAACACACCATAGAATGATAATCCATTCTCAACTCATAATAATTATGTATAGGAGACACTCCTACTTCCTCTTATGGCTAGTACCCTCATTGCCCTATTTATGCCCACCTATGCACCAATTTCATCACAATTCCAAATGCGAGCAAGACCATATGGATTTTCCTGATATGCTCTCAACAATGTCTCATAGAAAGCATAAACAACTATTGGTCTGAGGTTTAGCACCCTTTCTTTTTTGAGGCATTAAACTGTTTGTAATGTCAACTTTGGATGATGGGCCTTAAAACTCGTCCACCAAGACTTCCCCAAAAACTCATCCTTGAAAGGGGTGGGTCTAGTTTCACAAATTTGAGCAACAACTACCTTTAAGTTGAGAAGCTATAGTCCATGACCAACTGATGCCATCTCTTTGCACCATTAAACAATTTGATCTTCTTCACTTGTGAGGATTGTTGGGGTACCTTTCTTGGAGGTGGTAACGAGACCACCCAATAATTTGGAGAGTGTTGTTGTTGGGATAAGCTATTTCTTGGATGTAGCCCTTATTGAGATGTCATTTTACTCTACATATTTTGATACCCCTTCCATTGCAGCTGTAGACCACAACTTCTGTGACAATGTAACTTTCGACAACCTTGCAGGTGTAATTTCCTCTACTATTGGTGGAATAACTTGCAAATTTATGACAACAAGAGGCGGGGTTTTAGGATTTGGAAGGAACATGACTCCTCTTTTATGCATATAAACCTTTTGGATGCTCTTTTCTTTTTATCACTAGTCTTCATATGATCTTCCCTTGTCATCTACAAACAATATGTAGAATAAGTATGTTAGTACTTCCAACAAGAAAATTGAAACTTAACTAGCTTCTAAAGGCAACAATGCTTCAAAAAATTGAAGTATGGTATAAAATGAGTAACTATGAAATGCAACAATCAAACCATGTTATTTTGTAGACTGATGCTTGTTGACCAATATTAACAATGATGCATTAATAGAAGAATTATGACTCCCTTTACATAAAGTTTAGTTTTTTGAGACTGATGCATGGACATGTGATTTGTTAACTAACATGTGGTTGTATCATTATTATTTGTCCATGTTCATTGCCTATGATTAATATCCAAAGTCACCTGCATAATGCTTGAGATTATTAATTTAATTGAAGCGTGGTGGAAAATGTGTAACTATAAAATGGAACAAACTAAGCATGTTTTATCCTAGGGTGATACTTGACGAGAAACTAATATGCATTTTGATGTACAATGACAATATATTGTGTGAGATGACAATGATGCTCGAACATAAGCGATTTTTTCCCGTTTAAAAAATGTTATTTTTGTTTGTCAATTATGCATGAACATGTAATTTGATATCTTAGTTGGATAGTAAAACATTAAGGATGTGAAATACTAACAAACTACAAGATCAAAATAAACCTTGAGGATGTGAAACCATAAGTAAAAGTACATAAAAATGAAAATGAAATGAACATGAATCTGAAACAATAGAAAGAACATTTCTTGAAGACTCTATTACTGTAAGAATTTGAAATAGTAACTAAGGGTTTAAGGAATAAAAAACTGAAGCATGGACATGCAATCTAAAAACTCACTTGGACATTTAAATAGTAACATTAACAATTATATCAAAATAAACCTCGAGAATGTGAAACATTAAGTAAGAGTACATAAAACTAAAATGAAATGAACATGAAGGAAACAATAGAAATAATATTTCATGAAGACTATATTACTGTAAGGATGTGAAATAATAGCCAAGGGTTTAAGGAACAAAAACACTGATGTATGGACATGCACTATGAGAACTCACTTGGACAGTAAAATACTAAGGATGTGAAATAGTAACAATAATAATTATACCAAAATAAACCTTGAGGATGTGAAACAACAAGTAAGAACACTTAAAACTAAAAAGTAAATGAACACGAAGAAAACAATAGAAATAACAATTCATGAAGAGTGTAACACTGTAAGGAAGTGAAACAATAAGAACGTGTTTAAGGAACAAAAACAATGACGAGGATGTAAAATAGTAGGGATGTGAAACAATAAGGGTTTAAGGAATTAAGTTAACCATGACAATATAACACTAAGGGCATAGAAGATAGAGATGGAAATACACACAAACAAAAGATTAAAAAGAATATTTCCACCAGACTGTAAAATTGTAAGGATGTGAAACAGTAAGGGTTTGCATATAATGATGTAAAACAGTAGGGATGTAAAACACTAATAGAAGCACGAGTATATATAATAGTAAGGGTTTACAAAAAATGACAAAAGGTATAAACGGAAATGAAACATACCAGAAATAACTTATACAACAAGTGCGTGTGAAATAAAGGCAAAATTTGAGAAACTAAAAACTGCACGAGGATGGAAAACATGCAAGTGTTTAGAATAAGTGTAATACCTGGAACAATATGTTTATTTCCTCTTCAATGCTTTCTTTTTATTCTCCCTCCTCTTCGATTGTTGTTGTGTCTTCTTCCTCCTCTTTGATTGTTGTCGTGTCTTCTTCTTGATTCCAATATATTGAATGAGATGAATTCATGTGTATTTGTATGTTTGAAACGTATTTTGTGTTGGTGTGGCCTCATTAATGTCTCTATTTTTTCCAGTTTAAATTTTGAATCTCTATTGAATTTATAGAGCTGCTTTGATTTCACCATTTACTTATGATTTGATTGCCCTTCAATAGAAAATGGTGGCCTTGCATATTTTTTTACGGTGGATGCAGGTGGTTTTGAGATGGTATGACTGATACATGTGCGCATGCGCTAGGAAGATGGGACAAGGGGGTGTCAATACGTGTTATTTTGCCCATGTCATAGTGGGCAGATGATGTTTGTAGTAGATCTATTCCATTGCCAACAGTCACCCTCTTTTGGGTCCTTGGGGGTCCACGTGGCAGTAAAAATTGCAATGTTGGTTTACAACCAGGTTGGCGAGCTTCACATGACTATGATGTGGTTCATTTTGTTTTATGTGGACATCTTTCTTTTGTAAATATGGCCCAATAATGGACACAACCGACTCTATCAATAATATATTTTTTTAAAACCTTGAGGTGTCCCCGCGACCCAGTCCGACGACCCAGCATCCCGTATCTTAGGTACTGGGGGCGAGCTGAGGTGAGACTAATCCTCAGGATCCGGGTGAGAGTTGAACCCGAAACTATGAGTCGTCCACCCACAACCTCAAACCAACTCCACTACCCGTGTGAGCCTCTATCAGTAATATTGACAAGTGCTGTTTAATCAAGCCCGACTTATATGACTACCACTTTTTACACTATATATATATATGAGAGGAAAATATCACGTAATAGAAAAATAGGTACACTTTAGGCCCCTAAATCCCTAGTACTATTGCATGCACTAGACTACACTTCTTGGCTCCTCTCCCCTAGCTATTGTATTTTCTCAGTTGTGTACAATACAGCCGAACAGATAGCGGAGATCTTAACAACGCTGGCAGACAATCTGCAGAAGCCATTGAGTATTAAAGACGTCAGAATAATTTGTTCGAAGCTCTGAGCTGACCTTGAAGTAGAATACAAGAGTGTTTTAAAGCACCATTGATGACTCCAAGATAAAATTGCTGGATGAGAGTATTTAGAGGGCAAACCAAATGGCACCGAGGGTTCCCTTCGTCTTTGTTCCGTGTTCGATAGGAACTCTCGCTTTTGTTGCTTACGTTGTATATCTCTCCTCATCATCTGTGTATGTTGTCCCAAAACCACAATTACAATTACAATGTGGGCCAGTGGAGGGCTTCCCTAAGAGATTGAGAGTATACATTGCAGATCTGGAGAGAGAAATGAACTACGGGCTGCTGGAGGATTACTGGTCGAAACCGGATTCGAGGAATGGTGATCACGAAGAGGAGCTGAGAAATAGGTATGCAAAGATGGAATACCCGCCATACCCAAACAACCCTTTGATAAGACAATATAGCGCAGAATATTGGCTTCTGGCAGACTTGTTGAGCCCTTCAAATGGGTTGGCGCAACGGGTGGGGAGGCCTGAGAACGCGGATATCGTCTTTGTCCCATTCTTTGCTACACTCAGTGCGGAGATGCAGTTGGACAGGGGCAAGGCCAAGTTTCGACATAAATCCCAACAAAATGCAGATTATTTAAGACAGCGAAAAGTTGTGGATCTCATCAAATCCTCGCCTGCATGGAAAGCATCCAATGGCCGGGATCATGTCTTTGTTCTCACTGGTACGCATCTTTACAAACTTCCTTTTTCTTTTTGTTTGGGAACACTTCATAGAAATATACTAATAAAAAGTTGAAGAGATCGATTACATGTAACTATGTTTACAATAAAACATAGTCGGCTGTTATGCATGACTCACTAAAACACTACCAAAAACATAAAATGCCATAACCACAAGCTTCTTTTTTGTTTCCTAGAATCTTGTCGAGTTTTAATAATGTTTATAGGTTCTTTATCTTTTAAGGCTTTAATTTTACTTGGTCTTTGAAAAATCTTTTTCAACTTACTCAATTAGCATTTCACTCAAATTTCAGAACCTTATGTTTGTTTTGGGGGACAAGTTGTATTGGTATAACTTTGTCACTTGATCATGCTTGGGTCACAATATGCATTACTCAGATTTTGTCCTTTAACATCCTTTTAAGTGATAGTGCATGATCAGTACGGCTAAGTTTGACCCTTTACTTATTAACAGGTAATTAATCAGATGAAGGTATATTTTTAGGCCATACTCAGCTAGACACTAGTTAGTGAAGGATAAGCCCCCTTATGGAATCTGAAAAGGATATCTGTTTCCATATATCTTACAAAGTTTGAACTTTGTACCATTGGGTTTCAGTGTATAGTAATCAAGGAAGGATGTCGGCTGTCTTGCAACTTCTCAGATTGCGGTATTTATGTGATCTCTTAGTCATAGCTGGGTACTATGTGGGCCAGCAAGGAAGTCAGCTACTTTGGGGAATCAATCATATGAGAATCACTGATCTCTAATGAAGACAGCATTATCATTTAGACATAATTGCTGACCTGCTTTGTATGAGGATCTGCCATCACTGCATTTCATATCCCGTTCTTAACATCAAAGTCTTTTTCAACGATTTAGTGGCCTTTGGCTTTTAATAGTCAAAAGGGTTATTACAGTTTCCCCTCCTTGGAAATTGCTTGCCCACAAGCAATCTTAGACCTTCATGTTGATATCAGGGTCCCAATTAAGTCTTGTAGAAGGCTCCAACACATATCCATTGTCTCTTTCCGATGCTATTGAACTCACCAAGTTTATTAGAGTCTATCTCACCATGCAGCAATTTATATCATTCCATATATTCATCTAGAATTTTCACAATCCTAAGTTTTGTAGTGCCATTTGCTTATAATGTAGTTGAGTTGAATACTAGTGAAAGTGATCTCTTGAAGTTAAACATTGTATGAATTTTTCTGAAACATACTCTTGGGTAGACTTTATCACCATAAATTTGCAAAAAACAGCCTTTGAATTCCAAATGATTCGAGGGTTCCAAGTTAACCTTAGAAATGAATCATCACACTGATGCTATGCTAGTCTGATTTCAACAATCTTCTTCTCATACTCTCCTTGTATTTGCTTCACATGGAATCCTAAGGAGCTTTTGTTGTGCATATCCATATCGAAGATATCACTACCAAACTCGGTCCTGAATTGCGCAAGAGATTGATTCAACCATAGAACCAAAAACTTAACATATTTCTTCAAGAAGTTTAGAGAAAGATCCCAATTGCTCCAACTTATTGCAATTACGAATGACCTACAATGTTGGTAAAAATTACTGTTCATTGTGATGGAAAAAATTGATTGGTACTGGTAGGATTCTTCACAATCAGCTCCATTAAAGATAGCAATGACCCAGCACCCACATGGTCATTAATTGTTGTCATCACTATGGGAAAACAATTACTATTTAGTTTAGGCGGTGTGGACATTGATATAGTTGAAGTGTCACTTTTTCTTTCAACCAAAATTAAGCACCCAACATTTGTTTGTTGATCAGAAGAGTGAATTGTACCATTGTGAATTACAATCTCTTGTAAATTGTTTGGATAGTGGTTGCTGGTAACACCACTTGGCATTATCTCGCAGCTTTGCCTATGTCTCAACTCTTTATTGACAGATAGTGCACCTGGATCCCAAGTTTAGTAGCAATAGCAATACAGCTACTGTGGAACAGGCTTTCACTGCCAAGGACAAAGACAAAGGCAAGTCTACTCAGTAGAAAGGACAAAGCAAACCTGATGTTTCTTCAACGAATCCAAAATCTATCACATGCCACTATTGTGGTAAACTTGGTCATATGAAGAAGTTCTGCAGAAAGCAGCTGGCTGATAAAAAATCCAACCAGGGAGGATCTCAATAGAAGGCTCATGTTGCACAACATTTAGAGGAGTCAGCCTTCTATGCATTCATGGCCAAAAGACCAGCAGATCATGTCAAGTCTTTTGCATGGTAGTTAGTAGAATGACCATCAAGGGAGGGCATTAAAGTAATATTGTTACATTTAGCTTATAATGGTCATTTAAGTCATTGAGTTAGTTTTTAGTAACTTTTTATTCTGTCGTCTGTACTCGATCATTTCCAGCATGGAAAAATCTTTTGTAATCTCTTATTTAAGGAGTTTTCCTCTCCTTTGTAATTAATCGATCATCTCAATCATTTCAAGAACTCTCTAGTCAAAGATGCTACATGAGAAAATGAGTATTTTGTGAACAAGAATTTGCTGTTGATCAACGTTGAGGACAATGCTTCTCTAGAGAAGGGGGCATGTTATGTCCTTAATTCTATTGTGCACATAAAGTTATGAGTAGTTGGTTTGTGGCTACCCGAACCCTTAAGTTATATGATAATTACTATAGTCTTATATAAATAGTTAAGTCAGCTTAGGTGGCATCCAAGGATAAGTATGGTATCTATAAGAGCTAGTAGTTAGTTTATTCTCTTGATATTGCAAATTTTGTTCTTCTTGGAGAATTTTGGAGGTTTGCCCCCTTGAAGTAACTTATCGTTCTCAAGCAATTATCAAGTATTTGCAACATATTTCCTATAATATTCTCTCTTCTGCAAGTCATTTCATTTCACACCACAATTATGCAATCACCTAATTTTTTAACAAATTTTGCTAGCATAACGGTGCAAAATTGATTTAAAAAATAAATAACATAAACTTAATGAATGCACACATCTATTCTAAGATCTCTAATTCAATTTCCACCCAAGAATAGAGATACCATATGCAACCACCTAATGTGGGCTTGGTCAAAAGCAAGAACCAACAAGCAAATGCATAAATAAAAAACGGAATACCTCCTCTTTTTAATGTAGTTCTCAAATAAATTGGAGATCTTCTTTGCTCCCAACACACAAAAGCAAGCTTTAGAAACATCTGTCCTTCCAATGCTTTAGCAATCCTCATACAACCGAAATCCCAATCTTTAAAACAAGTATGCATTCACACAAGAGAGAGAGGGAGAAAAATAGAGAAAATATGAAGTGAAAAATGAAGCCCTTCCATTTTTTGTTTCCATTCTCATTTTCCTATACCCACAATTCTTTTTTTTTTGCCCATTTTCACACTAGCAAGCTATTCCAGCAAGGGTATTTCAAAATTAGATATTTTTCTAACAATCTCTCTTTAATGGTGTTTTTCAAATGCATAATGAAAACCTAGGATACCGGGTTCACCCTTGGACCCCCCCAGACTCGGAAAAATTCGAACCAGTTCGGGGTCGGGTTCGGTTCGCTTGTGGGTTCAGGATTTCTGGGCAAGGTTCGATTTTTTTGGACCAAATTCGAACCTGGGTTGCCAGGGTTCGAACCTGGGCGGATTTCACTTAAAAAATCGAATTTCATGCGAATTTTGAAGGAATTTCGCGCGCGGTTTGAGTAAAAACGTTTTTTTATTACGCAATTTATAAAAATTTGGCGTCCGCAACCCTAAAAAGGTGAGTCTAAAGGCTTTTTTTTACTTCTAATTCTCATTTGTGGTGTGCAAATAGGTTTCCACCCCAAATTTTTGACATCCCCTAGACCCCGTCTTGGGGGCTTTTGCCCCAAACCCCCATTTAATAATTTGGGGTGGAAACTGTGCCAATAAAAGGGGAAAAATTAACCTTCGAGTCTTA
>MU223106.1:916731-955341 GCA_018584345.1 Thuja plicata | reverse complement strand
ACTTGAACTGATGTTCTGATTTAATTTTAATGTTTTGAATCTTTGATGTTGAACTTGAACTTGAAGTATATGATGGTATGATCATGGATTCATGATTCATAATGCTATGATTACAAATTTACAAGTGCTTTTATTGTTTAAATGTTTACTTTTTATGATACTATGTGACATTCTAATCTTAACTCATGCTTCTAGGCTGCATAAATATAAATATATATATAAAATTACATATTTTTGTACTAACGAACCCGAACCCAAAAACCCCTTTTTCAAAATTTTGCCGTACCGGCGAACTGGTTCTTCGAATTCGAACCCGAACCAACATCCTAGATGAAAACTCTTGTAAATAATTAACATGGAATTTCCCAATTTAGCTAATGCATTTAATTCAAACAATTTCTTCTAACTTATTGTATTTTCTAATTTTTATTCCTTAATTAAAAGCATTTTAAGCTTTTTAAACTATTCATTTAGCATAAGTGCAATATACTAAATTTAACACAAGTTCACAAATAAATAAATCCCTTTATCCCCAACTAAACCAAATTTCAGGTTTGAATTATGCACAAGGAAAACATGCAATTTATGGGTTTCACACAATATGGATCTAGAATCAGAAAAGTTTTGAAATTGGTCAATTAGGTAAACACAGAGAATGTTCTTTTGTTTGCAACTAAATGGGATGAGTTAAGTAACCAAACATGCCACAAGAGTCATAGGATCACTAACTTGACTACACAGATTAGATAAGGTAGAAGGCCAAGTGAAATGCATGTTGTTCTCCCTCACATCCTTCCATTGGTCAAAAACTTGCATATTTCCCAAACAGTCCAGGTGAAGCATCAAACATGTCAACGAATATCATAGCCGAAGTGAAATATAATGGTCAACAGGGACATGTAATCTAGCAAGAGATATATCCATCTTGCAATTACTTCATATTAAAATAAACTCAATATAACCTTTAATCTAGCTTAAGAAACATTCGGAGAAGGAAAGAGTTATTGCATAGGTTTACTTTTACAATCACATGCAACTATTTGTATGCTGCCTTGAGTTAAATTTTAGATACACACGCACTGCAACCATCCACCTACATGCATATGAAGCCTTTGTGGCATGCTTCAAAAAGCCACAACATTTTTACTTATATATGATGAGATGAGATTCAAGGGGTATTATGAGCTATCAATGCTTTTAATCTGTTCAATTTATTGGCCTTATGATTGTAAATGGCCATTGACTGGGCCAGTTTACACCCTCATTGACTAAGCAATACACCACCGTGTTAACAAGATGGTGTTTGCATTGTTCATTCCTAATCAAATCAATTTTTTTATTGAAGAAGTAAACTTCTTCTACTAGCCAATTCATTCTCTTGGTCAGGCTTTTTCTCCTCTTTATTGCATTGATCACTAGCAAGGAATTAGCTTTCACTATTAGCTTAGGGAGCTTAAGAGAGGAATCTGCTCCTCAACCAGCTATTAGGGCTTCCTATTCTGCTTCATTATTTGTGTGATCACTAAAGAAGAAAGGACCCCATACATCAAATCCTCATTCAAGTTTCCAATCACAAACCCTCCTCATGTTGTTCTAGGATTTCTTTTCACAGCCCCATCAAAGTTGAAGTTGATGAACCCTTTTGGAGGAGGAAACTAAAACTCCTTACACATATTGGTTTGATTTAGACCAATATTTCTTTCCTTGTTTTTGTTGCCACTGAACCCATGATCAAGAATGTTCATTAATATTTTATAGTTGAAATAGAGTTGGTATTACATATTCCATAATAAATAACCTAAATTGAATAAGAAATGTAAATTAAGTTTTAAACCTAAGTTGTTGATTTTGGTACGAGTATAGGGTTTTGGTATGCTGGTACTACATTTTTTTTACTCGGGTATAGTAGCACTGGGTATGACATATGTGTGTGCATTTTTTTGAAAAATAGACAAAATTGCAAGTCTTGATGGTATGATACTTCATCATTGATCAATGATATTATGACAGTCACAAAAATAATTGTCTAATTTATCAGTTTTGGTCTCCACTCTCAAAGCCCCCCATTGTAATCAAGTTTCTTATGTTACAAAAGATCCCAATTACTAGTGGAGGTTGGTAGTGGAGACTCCAATGGGGTTGAGGATCAACACCCCCTAGCGAGGTTGAGGGATAGTGCTTCTCATGGGGGTTTGGGGGCAATGCCTCTAGTGGGGTTGAGGGGAAACACCCATTGTGGGGGTTTGGGGGCAATACCTCTAGTGGGGTTGAGGGTTAGCACTCTTGATGAGGATTTGGAGGCAATATCCATAGTGAGGTCGAGAGGTAGTGCTCACGAGGTCTGGGGGCAATGCCCCTGGTGCATTCCTTTTCGTGATGTAAGGTTGGGTCAAGCCCCCACCACTAAGCCCAAATTAAGGCCTTTAAAACTACACACACCTTCACGACGGACACCATGTTCACAATTTTATCACTGAATGGCGAAATTATGTATTTGGCACATTTTTGTTTATAAAAACATTTTAAAAAAATGTTTTATTTTTGTCCTGGTTTGGGTAGCACTTGGGTCCCCTTGGGTTCATCTAGGAGTGGCCTAGGTTCACCTCACCTAGGCACCCTTAGAGAAATGTACTTGAACCCTACGTAGAACCCATACCCACATCTGTTTTGGTATGGGACTAGGATCCCAGAGGGGCATACTTGGTATCTTAGTAGTAAACTGTAAACTGTAAAGGTCATATTGCTTTCTAAAGTCTATGGAGCAAGTGTTGCTTGTTGTATGTGTAAAGGGGGATTTCGTGGCAATAGAAATTTCCAAATGCGAATTCTTATTTTATTTGCTTTCTGTAGTTCATATTTGTATGAGATGATGGACTCCATTGAAGAATTATGTGTAAGTTAAATTTACGAACAATTGCATGTCAATAAATCTGTAATCAGTGTTGTAATTGATAAAAGAGAATCATAACTCAGCAAAACTTGGACATGTAGTTGACTCCATCACTTTGGGAAGGTCTAGATAGAAGTGGTTTTGGGTTTCAGGTCTATAATCATCATCACGGTGCATCAATTTTGTCCTTAAAATCAACAAGAAATCTTGCCTTGCTTTGCATTCTCATTTTTGTGCTATGTGATTTTGTCATTGTTTTTGCCTTTTTTTTAAATGAACTTGTCTTCTCTTTATATTCTGTATTGCCCAATGATTCTTATTGTTTATGATTTTAATTACACTACAATCTTAGTCTTATGCATCTTGAAATAGATTGGCTTAAATATAGTGCTAATAATGGTGGTTGTCTTGTCAAATAATCTTCCCCTACTCTGTATTTCTAATCTCAAGTGGATACACTTTATTTTTTCTTTGTTGACTCTTTTATCATGCAGTATGTGTTCTTGCATTAATCTTCTTAAGCATATGTCCATGCATATGCCAGGGTTGGGGTTGGTCAGCTTCCTGTACTTGTTAGGGATGTGTTATCAATTGTCATTCATCGTATCACATTCATGCTATTTTCATACCAGCAATTGCGCCTTCCTGGCTCCTTGATTCTCTTTTTGATCATCTTTTTCCCTTTGGCCTGTTTGTAGCTGACATCAACATGATGTTTTGGTGCCCTTTTTTAGCTGATGCCATTGGTTGGGCTGACGACATTGACTAAAACTGAGATTTGGCCTTAGTGTATAGATCGAACAGACATTGTTCACTCTTCTTGAACAAATACATTTGACTTGGAAGAAAAAGAAGATTAAGGGTTGGAACTTACATTGTGGAGACAAATTAATGCAAATATTTTGAAGATACCAAGAATAGGAGTTGTCCCAATGAGATGCAGTGTATATCCATATTAATAACTTCCCCCTTTTGTCATTTCAAACAATACACATCATGCAGTCAACATGTATAAATGCAGCTGCCTTAAAAAGAAAGAAAAAGGTCTAGGGCTAGAAGAGTTTGCATCTTGGAAGATGAATCAATATAAGGGTCTTGAATACATCAAGAATTGGAGTCCCGCTGATGAGGTTTGGTGAAAATTGAGATTTGTGTTACAAAAATGTATATTCATATTCATGAAAGGTTAATTACAATATGGAGATGAAGTCTCCTTATATAGAGAATAACTGAGAACGAAATGGAAATTTTATAAAAGATTGACAACAGGAAAGTTTCCATATTAATTAGAAACTAACTAAAAAACTAAAACTTGCCTAAAAGATTAAATATCTAAAAAGCTAAATGAAAAGTATTACCCTCCCTTAATGGTCACTCTACTAACTACCCAGACATAAAACTTTCAAATCAAAACGCATAGAAGGCTGATTCCTTCTTCTCCTCAGACTGTTTTGCCAAATGAGCCTGCTGCTGAGACTCTCCTTGGTTGGTCTTCTGATCAGCCATTCGCTGTCTACAAAACCTCTGGATATGACCAAGCTTCCCACAATAGTGACAGGTGATCTTCTTCTTGGAACCCTCCTCAAATGTGTGTTGTCCTTTCTACTGAGTGAACACGCCTTTGCCTTTATCTGTGGCAGAAAATCCCTGTTCCGCACTGACCACGTTACTAGTAATACCAAATTGCTGCCTCCACCTATCTTGTTGCAATAGCTTATTTGACAACTCATCAAATTTTAAGTCAACATTAGTGGAGGTAATGTTGAGCGTTTCAACAAAGTGTTCGTAGGACTGTGGTAGACTCTTCAGCGTAATCACTACTATGTCCTCTTCCATCTTGCGACCAATAGCGTCCAGTTGATCGCAGATATCCTTAATCTTCATAAGATGCTCTTGCAGAGACATCTTCTCATCCATTACAAGAGAAAACAACATATTCTTCAAAAAGAAAGCTCGACTTTTATCCGATGTTTCATGGAGACTTTCTAGGTGTGCCCAAATCTCTGTTGCAGACTTGCCAGGTGACACTTTTGGAAGCATCTCATAGGTGAAAGATAACTTCAGCAACATAACCGCTTCTCGGTTACGTTCATCAAACTTGTCCTGATCTTTGCCCATTGCTGTAGGGCGAGTAGAGTTACCCAGAATAAGCTGGTCCAAGCACCAGTACGCAAATCGAAAGCATCCTCTGCTTCCAGGTATTGTAATTCCTGCCATTGAACCGCTGATTTCCCTCCAACATGATGTTGGTCAATGACGCTATCCCTCTCGTTTTCCTATGCACAAAAAAAGAGGCAAACTCAAGCTTTACAAAATTCTGTTTTTTCTTTGAAAAATAGTCAAAAACCTTCAATGAAGAGCTGACACAAATCCCAAGACAAATGCACACCAAGTACAAAACTTCGTTTTAAAAAAAAAAAAAAAAGGGTAAAAACCCTTGTGCAAACCTAAAATAAAGCCCTTGGTTCTTATACAAAAATCATAAAAAAAAATCTTCAAAACCCTAACTGAAACAAGAACTCGTCTGCACCATAACACATCTGCAAATAAAACTTAATCACAGAAACCCAAAAAACGGCAACATGTGAAAAGTAGGAAATCCACGAATTTTCAGAATGTCTTCACAAAAAGAAATTTGCAAGCCCTAGCCAAGGGTTGCACATACCCACAAAAACAAACTCTAGCCCGAACTGCATCCCCAAGCAACAAAGTAAAATATGATGTTTCTGGAAAAAATCATTCAAAACCCTTTGAACCAGCACTTCGATTTTTCATAAAAATTCGAAAAAAAAACTTCTAGAAAAATTCCAGGTAGAAAGAGCTTCGAAATTTTATAAAAAATTGAAGAAAACATCTTGAGCTCTGATACCATGTTACGAAAATGTATATTCATATTCATGAAAGATTAATTACAATATGGAGATGAAGTCTCCTATTATAGAGAATAACTGAGAATGAAATGCAAACTTTCTAAAAGACTGACAACAGGAAAGTTTCCATATTATTTAGAAAATAACTAAAAAACTAAACTTGTCTAAAAGACTAAATATCTAAAAAGCTAAATGACCATTAATATTAATTACTTTATTCATTTGAGTTTAGGTTGTAGATCCATATTTTTTGGTTTCCACTTTGTCCATTTGAAAAAATACACATCATTCAGTCTGTTTTGCAAATACATTTGCCTTAAGAAGAAAATTAAGTTTAGGGTCAGAAAAGCTAACATTGTGAAAAATGAGTCAACATAAAAGTCTTGGAGATTTCAAGAATAAGAGTTGTGTTGACTAGGCTCACCTAGTCTTTGGATTCCTTAATTGTGGTCTAGTTAGGTATTCTTCTATTCTTCTCGATTTCATCTTCTACAACTCTCATGAAGTGCTGTAAGCCAAGGGGAAGATTAATGTGCTGATTAGTCAACCAAAGGTAAGTGTACTTAAGTTGATCTCTTTCTTTTGGTACTTCCATTTATAGTCTGCATGTTGTGTTCTTCATTAACTAATGTAATGAGTAACAATATGCCATCTAATATTGAAGAACGTGAAAGTTGAATGAGTTTGTGATTGTGTTGAGGGATAGCACATGTGGCACATGCATAACAATTGAGATAGCTCTATGTCCAACTTTGAGCAAAATCAAGAGTGCACTCACAGAAACTTTTAGAACCTCCAATGTAGAACGACAAGGTGCCCTGAGAACTATAAGTTATTTTGTTGCCAACAAGTAAAGCAATTAAGGAGTATGAGAGACAACTTTAAGGTGTGGTTAACAAAATCACCTTTAACTTTGATAAGATGGAGACAACTGCCTGGTTTGTGAACGGCATGTTGCCACATATCAAATATGAATTTTTTAACAAGTTAGTGGGGGTTCTATTGGGGTTTTCTCCCTTGGACAAAATGAAAATATATAATATTCAATCAAAAATGGCAAAGAACATGTTAGAGTCTAGACTCTAGACTAAAAATTGATGCTTCCCTAAGAAGCTTGATCACGTAACAGAGAAGTCCACCTGAAGATAGATAGATAGATAGATAAATTTTTACATCTACGAGGCTAAACGTAGCCTATGGGACAGCAAGGCAACCTAGGCTGACTTCAGTAACTCGGTACGTTTCTTGTGCAAGCTGATGATGAGCCCACCTAATTTCTCAATGTACTCCTCGCTGAATAGGTTATGCCAAGAGCTATCCGATATAGTATCCACAAATTTATCCCTGCTGTTCTTGTAGGCTTCACATTCTAAAATAAAGTGATGCTCGGTTTCCACTTTCTCAGAGTTACAAAACCTGCAAATTCTCTCTTCCCAAGCCTCCTTTGGCCTCTTCCAACGCCCGGTCTCACAGCGGAGTTGATGAGAGTTGGTTCTTAGCTGGGCAATAAGAATTTTAGCTCGCCAAGGAATGTTGGCGTCTATGTATGCTTTTTGGAGTTGATCACATGCAGGGTTGAACTCATTGATATAATAAATTTTCTTCCTTCTAATCCCATTTCCCCAATTTCTCTTGTAAAATTTCTCCATAAGGAAGACCTTTATTTCCTTGTTATTTGTGGGGCACATATTGAATTGGATATTCCATTTCCTCATCCACTTGATGTTTTATTGCATCCACGTCTTTTTCCGTTTACACAATGTATCATTGAAGATAATGTTAGGCCATCTATCTCCTTCCATTTTTTCGATTCTTTGAAAAGACAAAAATAGTAAAAAATGATATTACAAAAACTAGTTGAAGCCCTAAACAGCTACACATAGAAAGATTTAATTGACTAAAATAGGGGCTTTATCGGCCCTATGTGATCGTAACCAGTGGAAGATTTTTCTTCACTGCTCCCATTACTCAAACTTCCTTTGCACTTTCTGAAGCACCAACCCTATCACCCCAGCTTGGAAGAGCTTTTGGTGAGTAATTTTCATTATACCATAACTAGATGCCTGAAACCACCGTTGAGTTTTTGGTTGAATGCCTCAATCTGCCATCCATAAGGAGGGCAAGGTAAACAAACTGGTAATCTCCAATTTCCCATTCTTATGGGTGATAACAGATACTTTACAACCATTGCCGAGTCTTTGCAATATTCAACAAGATCCTCTTGGTGATGAAAAATTACCAAAATCTCTTTCTGGATAATACTGATATTTCTTGAATCTCATCACCTCAGCATTTGTGCAGGAGAAAATGTTACAAAGCTTTTTGTCTAAAACCACGCCTCTGTAAAAAGGTTCTTGAGCCTGTCCTTGTGTGTATCACATAGACATGTCTGGAGAAATATCCACTAAAAAATCTAAGTTGCAGCTACAAACAGCAACCACACACCCAGATTAAAAAGTCCAGCACAACAAAAAACACAACATTGCAAAAGAAAATGGAGATGCTGCTAATTCTCTCACATGCCCATGAGAAATCACTATCCAACCCTTGTACCTCTCTAGGGAAGCAGGACATTATTGCTCACTTCACCGTCAGATAGGCATTAAGAAAGCACAAAACTATTATCCCTCTTTTGCCAATTCAAACTATTGCAAATTTTTTGTTTGAAAAAATTATAAATAAAAAAACCAAAAGAGCTGGACAGCGGGGATGTCTATAGGCCAGATCAAGGGGGTTATCTAAATGCAAAAGAGGGCGGCCCATGGTCACTTAGACAGCAACATGATTGTTGCTGATGATTGAGAATGGGGCCTACTCAATCTGAACATTGGTAAGAAGTTGGTTGCTTTGTTGTATTTTTTGATGCAATGGGACAGGAAGATATTCTAAAACCCCCTGGCAAGGATAGGGCTTCTTGCAAGAGACTTCTGTATTTCCAACTTGGACAAATCGTTTTATTCAATCTTGCTCTGACTACCGCAAAGTCCTTGCAGTTGGCCATGATAACCAGAAAAAGACCTACCACAGTCTACCACTCCACCTCATTATTAGTCTTGGACCCAACAAAAAATGATCTGCCTTTAACTGACTCCTCTGAGAATTCTTTGAAACAAAGCCAGCCCCAACTGGGCCAGGGATCCTTTGTGAAGCTCCATCAAAATTGGGCTTGGGAAACTCATTAGGAGATTTCATCTATTTCTGACTATTCCGAACGCCCTTGTTGTTGATTACCCCATGATCAAGGCTCTACATATCAAATATCTAATGGCATAAATTATCTATCTAAAGAAAGCAGATTTTGTTGCAGTTGTAGGGAGGGTGGAGAATATAGAGAATATTCTGAAGGAATAGGGGCTTCCAAATTGTAGTTTGATTTATTTACTTTTTGTTGGTTTTTTCATTATACTGAATATTTTCATACTCAAGCCATCATCCCGATAACAATTTTCCATTAGTATTCATTATCTTAATGGCTTTTAACTTATAGATATCACTAATAATCACAAGATAATGGTCCCACAAAGCACACAAGCACTTCAAAGTGTTTCTTGGTGGGGGGAGGAACAAATAATGTAAACTTTTGCTTGGGGATTTTCAACCTCTAGCCTTTTTCCTTATTAGCATTGGTAAATATAGAGACTGGTTTCAGAGCATCCTCTAGCAATTTGACTGCTCTTGCAAAAGAATGAAGAGATTGCATAGGGAAAGAGAACAAGAGTGGACAGTTAATGCATAAAATGTTGCCAAGGAGACTTCAAGAAAGAATGCCCAAGTTCGGCTAGAATTGTTGGTATGTGCCTAGGCTGGTATCATAAAATCACCCAACAGTTGTGCAGAACCACATGATGGGAATAAAATAACATATATACTGTAAGGGAGTCATCAAGCGTTCACTAGGATATGGGCTACTAAATGGATCTCAAAATAGGATAAGACAGTATTTCTCTGTGTACTCTCAAAGGAATCAAGGAAGCTACTAAGTAGAGTGTGATGTCCCCCTCCTAATTTGCCCTAAAATCTCAATTGCAACAAATTAGGGTTAGGGTTACATCTCACCATTTAAATCTCTTTGTGATAATGCACCTTGAGACTTGAATCCTGCAATAAAAAAACAATATATACAAATATCCACATATACATATGTATATACAATTAGGGTTAGACACCACATTATGTTCATAGATTATCAATACTACTCCACAAACATATTAGGGTTTGGAAGAAAAGACATAATGGGTCTGCTCGAAGCCATTTCTACACCAAGTCCAAGAGGGATGTCTACTACAACCCTCTCACTTGGCGGCTTGTACCTGGTTTCCCCATCTTGCCTCACCTTTTGGAAAACAATACCATCTTGTGGAGTTGGGTGGAGATTGTAAGTGGGTTCCTCGGCTCTCCGACGTAAGGGCGGTCTGGTCCATTCTAGGACGGCTTACTTACATAGCCTTGGCAAGCCCTTTTGCTTACACCTCAGGCCCTTCCTTTCAAGATGGGATTCAAACAGTTGAACACACATAATTGTCGTCATAGGCAATTTAGTCATCAACAATGATATGTGATAATCAACATAGTTTTTAGCATGATTCATTATATATATATTTATACATATAAACAGCATATATTTATCTAATAGTCACGATGGGCAATTGGAATAGATATAGGAATAAATATGAGTTTGAAGATGAATTGAATTCTTTTTCTACGATGTATTTGCTGTATGGCCTCCTTGCTGAATGCGGTATCACTGTCATACGTTGTACCAGAAGTTTATTCAGTTGCCTCTCTCAGATCATTGCCATCTTCTGCTGTTGGGTTGATGCTGTTGCTGTGTATATCTTTTCTGCTGCTGATGATCTTTGAAATATGAATTCCTGTGTTGATTCATTGTTGGATAAATTTCTGAATTGATATCTTCTATCTTCTAAGTTCCGCTCCCTCCTTCCATGGTGTTTATGTGTTTGGAATATATATCTTTGAATCTCCAAGGGTCATGTTCTTTGAAGAGATAAGAGACATGTCTTTTTGTTAGTTGTTGCTTGATCCATAATAACAATTACATCCTTAACAATTATCCTTCCTTAATGACATATTGCACCAATTAGCAAATGTTTAAGCACACCTTTTCCTTATTGGAACTCACACCTTTTCTTAAAGAATTGCCGGTTTAGTTTGTTATTGCTGCCAAGCATACTACTTGCTAGGTATGAGATCGCTGTTTCTGCAGCCACTCGCACAGGTCAGCGTTCTTCTGGATTTCCTTGTGGAATTTGAAACTATAAACTGACTTCTTACCAGGTTTGCAGTAATATGTAGGATTCCTTGTGGAATTTGAACATGGGTCTGTGCACAGCCAATTATGGATGAAGCACATGAAGAGGGTGTGATTGAATCATATGTGATGAGTGCAGAAGCCATTTCTTAGTGACCAAATAAGGTCCCCTGAACCCAAATAAGCTATTTACAAGAAATTATACACCAATAACAAATATTGACATTTGGAAAATCAGAGACCAGAAATAATTGACCCGAGATGTAGATACTTCAATCGCACTTGTATTCTAAGTTCACCACTAAAGTTCCCTCCGGATTTTACCTATTTTTGAATCTGATGCTTCGTTTGTCATCTAGTTAAATGTGACATCTCATGACTTCGAGCATACCCGGGCTGTATACATCTGATGTTATAATGGGGACATGACATAGGCAACAATTAGACAATTTATATAGATAGTAAGTCATGAAATGAAGTAATTGAAAGACTCTGCAAGGAATAAGACAGACAATATTGAGGGACTCATCCATGCAATTCAATAATTTATGTAAATGAGGCAATATGTTGACCAATGCGATGACAAACATGCAAGAGGTGGAGAGAAGATATTTACTTAGCTGTGGGGAACTTGTTGGTGCACGGATTTCACCCCTAAGTAGAGCTTCGTTGCAAGGTTTGATGACTTTGGTTGAAACTGTGGAAGCAAAGAGGTAGACAGCCAAGTCCAATAGGTCCCTTTTCCCATCATTTTCATCTTGATCTGCATCAAATTCTCAATTCCTAGTCTTATGTCTTGCTGCCTTGAGTTCCTTTGGGTGAAGTCCTCTTTTTTCTTAGCAGGAGGGAATTTAGAAGGCCTAACTAAACTTATCCAGAAGATAAGTTTCTTATGACCTAGCTAAACCTAAAATCAAACCTAGAGTTGAACTGTAGACAATTTTTTTTATAAGTCTACACACTGTAAAAGATTTCAAAGGGAGTTTTACAGTAAACGTAAATTGCTGAAAGACTATGATTTTACCCCAAATGCAAGTGTTGCACTGTCAACAGTTAAGCCTTGTAGTGAGATTTTCAGATATTAAGGAGGATAAACGATCAAGGCAGAAATGATAAAATTCAAGATCCTATATGTTAAAGCAGAGACCAATATTAGTTTGCAACAAAATTTGAATGAAACACTGTCATGTCCCCTTCTTGAAATAGGATTTAATAATAAACAATAATAATTAAATAAAAAATATAAAAGAATAAAATTGAAAATAATTAAAATTTAGTTAAGTTAAATGAGTGGTCAAAAGGCATGAATTGAAAAGTTGTCTCCCTCAAACATGAGATATAAAAGGGAGAGAAGAGAACTTCATTTGGGGGAAAAAGGAAGTAAGAAAAATGGAGCATGGGAATCAAGGAAGGATTAATAAAGGAATGAGAAGTAAATGAGGAAGTGACTCTTTCAAAGAGCAGCAATGATGATAGGTTGTGACTCTTTCAAAGGGTTGTAATTATGAAAGGTTGTGACTCTTGCTAAGGGGCAGGCATGATGAAAAGGTGTGACCTCTCCCTTATACTATAAGATATAAAGGGGAGAAGGTTTCATTTGAGGAGGATCCGAGGGAAATTAATTTGGAGCAATAATATATTATTCTCAAAGGCAACAATTAAAAGTGGTGACTCAATTCTCAAGAAAGGTGGTGACCCTTTCACCAGTAAAGTATAAAGGAGAAATCATTCCAAGCATTCAAGGGACTTATCTATCATCACTCATCAATACATAAATCAACACTCACTCAATCATCACTCATCACTTTATGAATTCCCATATATTCAATCATATTCACTGATATCTCAAATCATCAAATCAGAGGAAATCATTCAATCAACCATCAAACATCAATTGGAAACCAAGCAAACAGACCGACAATCAATTCAATCAGTCTATATTAATCATTCAAACATTAACCAAGTCAGGGCATCGAAGAAGTGGAAACCAGCATTCAATCTTACAAGAGTTTGCGGACTCGGAATTAATATGTTAAACTGCAGTTTATATACTTACCAAATATTGTGGTGTGAAGTATAATGCATAGCTATATGATTTGGCTGATTTGTTATTGTCTTTCATTTGGTAAGTAGGAATGTATGCAGATATTCTATTGCTTGTAATGTATGTATAATCAATAATGAAGTAGGAATACATGCATAATTAATGATGGTGAAGATTCCTTTAAAACTTACAACCAAATATTCCGTCCCATTATGGAGGGGAGATGTTACATGCAAGGAATACAAGTAGCATAAGGGTCCATTCAAGTAGAGTTGCCTTGAGTGGGGCTGGAAGGCCGAATGGCAGGTCCCATTGTTCGCTAAAGTACAGACCACCATATTGGCATTGATAGGAGAGATTAAATAAATTAAACATCACACAATTTCATAAAACAAACAACTAAACTGCATTAAAAGTTACAATTTAGAAAAACTGATTCCGCCAATACAAAGTTTGACTAAATGCAATTTACTTGATGAAATTACAAACATGCAATCATTGAATAACTTCAACTGAATAACAGTTTCTGCTGGATAGGCTTAGCATCAGCTACTCTTGTTTATAATCTTTCAAGGGTCATTTTAAGGGATTAAAATGGTAATAAAATACTCCTAATATGTACCTCTTTCAACTACTCTTGTTTATAATCTTTCAAGGGTCATTTTAAGGGATTAAAATGGTAATAAAATACTCCTAATATGTACCTCTTTAAAGCTATAGTATCCCTATATACTATATTACCAGGTCCTCCTATTTTGACCTGGACCATGTGTTGGTTCTGTCCTAGTATTGGTCCTATACGTAGTTATGGTTATTTATAGTTAGTAAAGAAACAGCAACATAGCTTGGAAGGAGTAGAAAAAGCATCTTCATTGGATATACTGAAGTTGCTTATCAATGTAGAGGCTTCTTGATCTGGAAATTAGTAACATACTTTAATCAAAAGAATTAATTTTGATAGAGATAGTGAGGCTAAAGAACCAGATTCGCTTGCTATGCAACGATTCATCTAAGACTAGGCAATGAGATTGTAGAAGACAAAGATAGGGCTATCCTAAAGGAAGAAATGTTGGGAATAGTGGTGATGAATTCAAATTGACAGTAGGAACTCATTATCTAAGACTAGGCAATGAGATTGTAAAAGACAAAGATAGGGCTATCCTAAAGGAAGAAATGTTGGGAATAGTGGTGATGAATTCAAATTGACAGTAGGAACTCATTACACGGTTTAAGTATTCCTTTAATGTCATGTATTTAATATGCCTTGTCCTAATAGCATCAAATACAAAAAAGAACATTTGATTCTTTTCTCTACAATTTTACTTCCATTATTTTTTTGGGGAAATATAACACGTAAGAATGTTGTGAAATACTAAAATTCACTGGGAGTTGAAACGTTTAGTTTGTTTGGCTGAGAGTAAGTTTGCTGAAAGTAATGATAAGAATGATAAAGAATATATGCCTTTTGCATCTCATGACGATGATAAGAAGTCCATTGTATATGTAACATCTTGGTGCACGGTGAGAATTTATGCTTATTCCATCTGATGATGATAATAAGTGTATTGATATGCAACAGTTTGGTTCTGTTACACCAAAATATACAATAATAGAAAATGAGCGGAATACTAATTTTGCTGAAGTAAATCAGACAGGTGAATGTTTGTTGAGGAGTACATGTAATTCAAGGTTGAGAAAATGTCTCTGCGAAGTTGCTGAATGGTAAGCGCACAGAATAGAGAAGGTAAAGATTACAACTCTTCAAGTTTAATCTGGCTTTGGTTCACTTTGTGTTATTTTTGCTTTTTCCATCTCTAATTGAGCCTCAAGGCTTGTTTCAAATGGCTCTTTCTTTTCTGGAATGAATTGGCTATAGGCACTGTCCTAGAATAATCTGGATATACTAGTGGCTTGTGCAAATAATTTCAAGGAATAACAAGGCATGTGCTCGTCTGTATGCTTGCTTCTTGTTTCTGTGGAAAGTGCCTGGAAGCTCACTCTGCCTAATTGATTTCATATCACAAATGCCCCCTCCCTGCTTGTGGTTGGCTGAGGAGATGATACCTGTGATAACTCATGTAAAGCTAGAGGATATCTTGAACAGATAACATTATAGTTCTGAAGCCACTTATGGATTAAATTAGAGTTCATTTCAGAAAGAAGATTGTTTTTGACAGCATATCGTATGTTATAGTTCTGAACATCCTATGATTGTTGATTTTTGGTAGCTGACTTTGTTTTAATATCGACTTTCGCCACAAGATGGCTTATCCTGTTGTAGTCTTTCATACTTTTTCTTAGTTTCACTGGAAGTGTAAAGCTTATGGACCTATAGATCGCTCTAATGCAGCCATTCCGATTATATGTACTTATTTACTCCCAGTTCATTTTGGTCACGTGTGAATTTATTTTGCTGTTTTGAAATGATGTTGGGTACTGTAGCAGCCTTTAATTTGAATAAAATTCTTAATGTGTCTTCGCAAGGCCTGTGGTTGTTAATGTATAATTAAAAGGATTTCTATAAGCTGTACTACCATTATCACATACCTTTATTTTGTTTTTTTGTGACCTGCAATTATAATCTGGCAATGGCCAGAGTGTTGCTTGACATGTTTTGTGGGGAAAGTTTCTGATTCTGCAAGAGTTGGCAGCTTATTTGGCACATTTTGCTTTCTCAGGCACTGAATTAAAATGATCAAGCACTGTTTGGCAGACCCAGTTGCAATGTGGCATGTACGTGAAGAGATATCTTCAGCATTGCTGCTTCTTGTTGACTTTGGAGGATGGTACATGGAAGATTCAAAAGCTTCAAGTGACGATGCAACAGGAATGATTCAACACACTCAAGTGTCCTTACTGAAAGATGTCATTATACCATACACTCATCTGCTTCCCACGCTAAACATCTCGGAGGATCACCCACGAGAAACTCTGCTTTACTTCAAAGGAGCAAGACACAGGCATAGGGTACTTAATTTTTTTTTCTATGAAGTTTTGAATTTTGGAATTTGTCAAAAGATAATGTAGATTGTTTGATTGGCAGGGTGGCCTGGTACGGGATAAGTTATGGAGCCTACTGGATAAGGAACCGCATTTTGTCATCGAGGAAGGATTTCCCAATAGCGCAGGCCGTGAGCAATCTATACAAGGTATGCGAAATGCAGAATTTTGCCTGCATCCAGCTGGAGATACCCCCACTTCTTGTCGCCTTTTTGATGCAATTGCTAGCTTGTGTATTCCGGTTATTATCAGTGATAACATTGAGCTTCCATTTGAGGGCATGATTCACTATACAGAATTTTCTGTTTTTGTTTCGGTGCACGATGCATTGCAACCACAATGGCTTGTTAATCATCTTAAAGCTATAAGTAGAACACAGCGAAGGAAAATGCGTGAGAATATGGCTCAACTTCAGCACTTTTTTGAATACGAGAACGATCATTCTGGGGGCATTGGCCCTGCTGTCAGAGATGGTGCAGTCAGTCACATCTGGAAAAAGATTCTGTTTAAGGTACCTACAATCAAGGAAATGATTGTCCGAGAGTGGAGAAAGCCAAATGGATCTCATATTCCTGCTCGATGTCATTGCACGTGATTTGAAAATTATTGCATAGGAACCACAGTGACATGCCCGGAAGAACACCTAGAATGATTCTTCATTAATGATAATTTGCCTATAAGCAGTCCTCCCAAGCCAAAATTGTGAAATGTCAAATTTACAGCTACATTCTGGAACCGCTGGTTATTATGTCTCATAATAGTATAGAAAAGTTCAAGTATGATTTTCTCTAGTTGCTACGTTGCAATTTTGATTAAAAAGTTTTAACGTAGATACTGGCGATACAGTTATATGTTTATTCCGTCAGATGAAGAGTACTTTTTAAGGTCCTCTTACTTAGCTTATTTTTGACATGGCTTTTGTGCTATTCTTTATTCACCTGTGTGTACATTCTAATGGAAAATGACATTTTTGTGGGGAATGTTGAAGCATTTGAAAGTTTTGCATGAAAGCATTTCATGGTAGCCACATCCATTGTTTTAGTCGTGTTAAATTTGGAGCCCTGAAAATATAATTCTAAGGCATGTGAATCACCTTTCCTTGTGGGGAAGCATTTTGCATAAATATCTATTAGATGGGGGTCCATTTCCATTTTCACAACATTTTTCTCTCTTGTGTAGTTTATGTCCATTGCTTTGCTACAAAAATGAGATATATGAATACAAAGTTGCTTTGAGCAGATGATGTGCTTAAGGTGAAATAATTAAATCAAGGAATATTTTACAATAGTTAAAAAACTTACAACCAAGTCTATATGCCTTTGATTATTATTCTTTTGTCATTTTTTGGTTGCGCTAGGATACCCCCCATGACTGAGCTTTACATCCAACCCATCTTTCCTTGGTCTTACTTTTATTGTCAAGTTGGGGTACGAAAGGGCGAGTAAGGGCAAGCCTAATCCCTTCAGGATCAGGATGCACACAATCACTTGCAAGCCACGTCAACAAGTAAGTTGCTCAGAGTCAAACTTAGGACCAATGGGGAGCGAACCCGCGACCCAAGCCAACTTCACTACTTGTACCATGTCTTCAATATTAGATGACTTGTACCATGTCTTCAATATTAGATCCCTATTTCAACACATGCAGATGTCTTAAGATGAAGTTTCTTAACATCATTATATGACTCCTAGAAGCATCTCTTTTAAATTGGGAAACATCATATAGAAATTTATGACGTGTATCATATAAATCACATTGGTTTTTTCTTGAAACATACAAGATAACATACTTGTAATTTTTCATTTTTTTTTGCAATAAATTAACTAGGATGTTTTTATAGAAGCCCTGTGTGAGATAGGAAGAAAAGAAACAATATAAAGGTTTAGGGTTTCAATGTGCGCTAAAGTTTAATCAATTGGTTGAAAGGGGGAAGAGAGGCACTCCATGATAGTGCAAGTATTTGGAGAGCAATGTATTAGGGAACCAACGGATTTATATGTTGGAGTTGGTCTTGTTTCATATGATTCACATTTCTGAATTTTGTCTTTTGCATGCCCTTTTGTGAGCCGCGATTATCCCTTTGATAAATTTATTTAGAATTTTTTTACAATATGCAATTTTTGAAGGCACGATAATCCTTTGAACGATTTTATGAAATTCTTAAATGTCTTCACATGTTTGAAACTTATTTAATGAAGGTTAAAATCCTATTCCACCTCATTCCAAAACTATCACTTTTATAGAGATTGATTGAAAGTAGGTGATAGAAGACATATCTTTATTTCCACCTACACCCACACCACATAGTTTTTGTAAATAATAACGAAATTACATATATAATAATTATACATTTAGAAACAATTTTTTTAACACATATGAAGTGTAAAGGTTGTGTTTGTAATTATAAGATGAGGATATATGGTGCAGAAAGTTCACAATTTCACCAGGAAGTGGCCTCTTTGTATTTTTGTATGCACATGCCCACACACACATTCTATTTCATAGGTATAATGTTGGGCGCTCTTGTTATAAACTTTCTAAAAGGTATAATTTTAAACATATTTAATTTAATTATTATATACATTTTTTTATTCCTTATGAATGTAGGGTTTTTATTGAATATCAAGATCTTTGTTTGAGACAATAGAACAATAAAAAATAGAGAAAGCAAATTCTAAAAAAATTATGCTCTAGGTATTTGTGTCCTTGATTCAACAAAAAAAAAGTTAATTTATAGAGAAAAATTTATATGATATCAAATAAACCTACGTACAAATTATAACTAATATTATTTCAAAACTTAATAAAAAATAAAATATGCAACAAAAAAATATGAAAATGTTTGTGCACTAGGTATTGGTGTTACCAATCCATGCTTAAGAATTTATAATTTTGTACTTTTTGTAAAATAAACTATGCAATATCGAATAAATCCCACTTTTTTAAAATGATGTTAGCTATAAATATGTGTTATAAAAACTCATTAAAATATTACAAATCATGTTTAACTTCAGTTCTAAATATACTTATAATCTAAATAAAATATCTCAAAAATTTAAATGGTTTAGTTGCTATGAGTGATAGAAAGTGGAAATCTAATTAAATATACTAATTTCAATGTTCCACTTTGGCTAAAAAGTGGGACATACTATTGTGGGTTGATCCATGTAGCACCACTCGTTCTCCCACACCTTAACGAATTCAATGGCTAGAGATATATTGTATCCACCTAGTTTTTTCATGAATAGAGTTGAGCCTCTATTCACCAAAATTTTCTAGATTTTGGGGTATACTTTGAGGTGGTTGTAGTAGAAAGGCTCAACCTCGTTTCTTTCCACTCTCATTTGAACAACTCTCATATCAATTTCTTGTATACCCCACCAAGTTTGAAGGAAAACCTTCCAAGCTTTGTTAATATTACCCAAAACCCAAATATAGAGGAATCCACTAGAAGCCACTCCAAAGTACATTCACAATATCTCTTTTTAATCAAATATCATATTCAACAATTTAAACAAGTGATCAAAGAACACAATGGGATCCACTCATAGAGTAAGTTACTATTGATGATTTTTGACGTAGTTTCTACTTAGCTTAACTAACTCCAAGGGGAAATAATTATTCAAGCAATTTGAAACCCCTTGGTTTTGCATACCGTAAATAGCTAGGATATTAACTACTTGTTGGTCTCCTTGAGAAAATGAACAATATTAACAATTCTCATATTGTTAATTATGTCAATAAGTCCTTACACTATAATTTGTCCATTTTTTCTTATAAATATATTATAATATTCATAAAGTCCTTCAAAGACTAGGGTTTACATATCATGTTTTGGTATATTTTTAGAGCATTATAAATTGCTACAACTTAGCCTTGATGATTAGTCTAGGTAATCATATTGGTTGCAAATTATACAATTAGATTTCCTTTATCATCTCATAGAGCTACACCCACCCTTTTGTTGCACCACCAAAGTTTAGCTTGCCTCAATTTAGGAGGAGAGACCTAACAATGTTTTGCCTCTAAAGTGTACCTTTGAAAGGAGAAGAAATGTCAAAATCTAACCTTTAGGAAACCACCTCTAGCTCCAATCTAGAAATTCAAAATTTGGAAGATGAATATAGTTTTAATTCTTAATAGCCCCTAGGATGTTCTTCTTAATAGCTAAACACTTTTCCTCAACTATTTTACCCAGTAGATATTTCAACCTAAAATATTATGTTATTTCTTTCCTTCCATAAACCCAATACAACATGTAATAATACAACATCCCAGAAATATTATTAAAAAAAATCTCAAATAATCTAATTACTCATATTGTTTACTAATATTTTTTATTAGTGAGAAAATAGGTTTTGAAGGGGCCCTGAAACCATTTATGACAAGAGACATCTGGCACACAATCAAAGAAAAGCAAAAAAAGTAGGCCAAAAAGATATTCTATCACAAAACAATGACCTAGCTATCACAAGCTAGACATAATCAATAACACATACAGTTGAACCTAAGCTATCAAAAACAAATGAGGATGGTCAACTACACTGCTCCTAGACTCGAACGTTTTGAAGACCCAAAACTTGGGTGTGGAAATCACAAGCATGTTTAGGATGGCAACATTTCTTTCTATGGAAAATATTCCATGGAACATCATCCTCCAGAGACTCAAAATGAGAGAGAGGGGAGGGCTATCCTTTGCTACCCCCAAAAGAGATAAAACATGAGTTGCCAACATAATCAAATCACCCAACAACATATGAACCATAGATTTGACCCTTGACATCAAAGAGTATAGAGATTAAATGACCAAAAAGCCCATGAAAGATAGCCCATCACGAGGCTTGAAAGATACCATGACCCTTGGGGAGAAGCCCTCAAACACTTCCTTAGAATTAAAAAAAATCCCCAACAATCAAATGCTCATGGTGCACATTTTTCTGACAAGTCACCTTGTCTTTCTTGTGGCAAGAGCTAGGGAAAACAAAAGCCAAGTGTCCTATAACAAAGCATCTCTTGCAATAATTGGTGATACCCTCATAGTCTAGTATTTGAGTTCATGGTATGCTCCCAACAAGTAGAACAATATCCCTTGGAAGATCCTTAGAGGTGATAGTGTCCATGAGAATATGGGCATAAGTAGTATGGCCATAGTTTACTATCATAAAATATTCTTGATTAAATTGATCAAGGGCATTGTTGATAGATTCAAAACAAGTCATTTCCTAAAATTAGACAAGAAGATTAAGAAGTCTGATCCAAATAACTAAAATACCTAAGGATCTTGTAAGTGGGTTGAAGATAGGAAATAAAGGTTTAAGAGGGGAATATTTTCTACACATCCAAACCCCACCATTCAATACCCACATCTTATTAGTAGCCAATTGTAAGGACACCATGAAAACCCCTAGCGCAGAGATGTACTTCTACCCTTAGCAAGGGCCCTCTAAGTCTTCAAAAATCATTTTTAAATCAGGAAGGAAAGACCAATAACCATCAAATATATAGATGATAAATGATGTTTGAAGTGTTGTTCATTTAATAACACCTCTTTCCCACACATAATAACTAGGGAGGAAGGAGAGCATGACATAAGTTTAACCTAGTGGGAGGTGCACATAGAATCAAATGGAAGGTTAGGATAATCATCAAGGATTGCAGATAAGACAAATTTTGCATAAGAAACATTCACACCACCAACACTAGGGCCAATAAAGGTACTACCAACACTAATTGACAAAAAAATCATTTGTCATGACATAAGAGGAGGTAGGAATTGTGACATGAACAACGCTTAAATGGGCACTAAGCAGAGAACCAATGTAGGTAGAGATACATACTCCAAACCCCCTCAAACACCAATAGGATCAACATTCAAACATGATGGGAAATTATTGTTTGACTTATGCATTTACCAAAAAAAGAGACTTGTATGATATTTTGAATTTTCTTGAAACTAGAACTCTGACAAAATTATTGTTTACTAATGTAACAATTGATATTATTTAATTACATCGAGAGGCGTCTATACAATGAGAGCACAAGATACCAACACGACATATTCCAAAAAGATGCCATGTAAATAAAAAAGATTTGGTAGGAGTTACAAAAAAAAAAAAAAAAGAACTTCAAAAAAAGGCCAAATGACATTAGAAAATCTGATAATAAAAAACAATCAAAATATAAGACCATGAAAGGCCGGAAATAAAGGAGTGCCAAATGACATTTGAAGAAAATTATTTAAAAAAAAAAAAATTGCTCGAGAGCAACTTGTAGAGACAAGCATGCAAAGAGGAATTTGATGAGACAAGGCATGCAAATAAATTAAAATAAAAAAATGGAAATAAAATAATTAATGCCAAATGACATTCAAAAAAATCAAAAAGCTGAATTAAGATAAAAAATGCCAAATGACATTTTTCGGATTTGTTTTAATAGAGGAATGTAAAGAGGCACATTTTAATGCAAACATTCACAGACCAATGCAAAGAGCCACAGTTTTGAGAAGATGAAGAGACACTTTGAGATTCAAGAGCAACCACATTTCAAAGTGAGCCATTTATTTTTGGATTTTATTTTTAAAATTATTATTTTTTATTCACTTTTGAAATGTTATTTAAAATTAGATTTAATTTTGTATTTAGATTTAGATAGATATTAAAATTTTGTTTTTAGGTATATATTGAAATGTTCTTTTTAGATTTAGATTTAAATGTTGTATTTACATTTAGATTTAAATGTAGTATTTAGTGTTAGATTTAGATTTAGTATTGTATGTAGATTTAGATTTAGTTTTTTAGTATTTTATTTGTAAATCAATAGCATGATCAAGAACTATTTTTGGCATAAAAAATACATTTAGAAATGAAATTTTAGGAACAAAGTCATAACTATATCCACTGATATAATCAGTCCTTTTAATCTTGGAGATGGAAAAGGTGGAACAAATTGTATGGAAGGTTTTCGCCATGAATATTAAAGGTCTAAATCAGAATATAAGACCAAGAGAAAAGGAAACATCTCCAACTAAAAAAAAATTTGTTGGTGCTTTTAAAGCCCATATGGATTAGTTTAATTTTCTTTTGATTTACATTGAAAACTAAAATTAATTTTTATTTAATTTTAAAAAATTAATTATTTTTTAATTTAAAAATAAAATTAAAACAAAATTAGTGGCTTCATTTTTATTTTGGTGGAGGTGAGTAGTTTATCCTATATTGATGCAAGAGGTTTTATTGTCGTTTTAAGTAATATCAAATTTTCATGTTTATTTTTTAAAATTTATAATAGAAATATAGCTTAAGTTCATTTAAAAAAAAAATAAAGATTCTTTAAAAATTAGTTGATTGCAAAACAAAAATAGCAAAATCAAAATAGTTTAAGTAAAATAAATAGAGAGAATCAATAAAGAATTGAAGGAATGTGAATATAAAAATCTAAATGGTAAATAAGAAATAGAAAGAATAGAATTATTTATAAAAAATTGAATCATATATTACACATTCTATTAATATTTGACTCAATTTGAATCACACTTCATGATCTCATAATGTGTAGAAATATAACAGTAAAAACCCCCAAAAATAGAAAACAATAAAAATCAGAGAGATGTTTAAGATCATAAATAAACTTATAAAATTAGAAAGTGTGTTTATTAGAAACATATCTAAACAAACGAAATATGTAATATTAAGTTTTGAAGTTAGACTTAAAAAAAAATCTTATTAAGAAAGTACCTTTTAAAGTACTCACAATAAATAAAAAAATCTTTATAGAAAGAAGATGAGGTGATTTTGCAAAAGAAGCCTAGATTTTAGAAAGCAATATAATAATGAAAGGAACTTTGATTTTTAAGGATTATAATACATATATTTTTAATCATAATTATGGAAAGTATCTATTAACAAAAAATATCTTTATTGTATTTTTTAAGTGATAAATTTTGAAATACACTTTTTCTATATAGACAAATTTATTCTTAAGAGATAGATTTCAAACATAAAATTAGACAAAATCAATTAATGTAACAATGCCTCAATATGTCTTATGTCCAAAATTGGTTGTTGTTGGAAAAATTGAGCGCGCTGGGCGGGAGGAACATTGGAGGCAACGGTCACCTGCAACTCGACGAGCAGAGGATCTAAACTACTATGGAAGAAGGTTTTTCAAGAAACACACGGGTTTCTCCTATCAAACACAGTATGGGAAGACATGGCCTCAACAGGCGTTCCCAGTCAAAGTTTCAAACAAATGCTCAAACCCTTAGACCATGGAAGGAAACTTTCAATCTACAATGGAAGCCAAAACCGATCTGGAATGGAAGGAGAAGGGAGAATATGGACCATAGAGAGAGGTAGACAAAGGATTATGTGCATATCAGGAAACAATTTGACTTCAGGAAGATAGAGCACAAGTTCTACAAACCAAGAGACCCGAAGGCAATTGGAGAAGTGAGGAACCCTGAGGATCAATGGAAACCACCCACGGACAACATCAGGTATGAGACCATCTCAACCCTTAAAATTTCAGATGCCCATTGGAAGGAAGCAAATGCGTCTTTGAAAGAAAATGCTTTCTTCTTTAAATGGTTAGGCCCCTGGCCATCTTTAACAAAAATAAGAGCTTGGTGCAAAGATGTTTGGGGACAAGGGTGTCGACTCAAAACCCTAACTAATGGTTTCTATATGGGGACCTGCTCAACAAAGGAGGATAAGGAATGGATCCTCCAAAATGGGCCTTACCTGATAGAGGGAAGAGGCCTATACCTAAAGGATTGGGAAGCAAACTTCAACCCACAAAATGAAAAAGTAAAATAATACCCAGTGTGGCTAAGCTTGCACAACCTGCTAGCAGAATATTGGGGAGAAGACACTCTCAAAAGAATAGGGAGTAGTATAGGATCTTTTCTCAGAACAGAGGAAGTGATAAATGATAAAGATGCTTCAATCCATCCAAGGATCTTGATTAATCTACATGAAAATATCCCAATCCCAGACACAATCACTTTGAGCACAGAAATTGGAGTATGGGAGCAAAAAATTACCTTTTGGAACCCGGAGGGAGAGGTCAACAAGATCCAGGGTGAAGAGTTTGAGCCCCTACAAAAAGATAAAGGATTAGCACAGGATTTGCTTCTAGATGAACTAGAAAAATGACTCTAAATCAGGAAACAATAAAACCTGAGCTAACTGAACAATTTATTGCACGTAGAGCTAATGAGTCACCACTATGGAGAAAAGAGTTTAGGAGGGATATTGAAGAGACTCTAACAGGAGAACAAAGATGTGAAAGAGCAACCAAGGAAATCCTATCTACTCAAGTGGTTAAAAGCACGCCTTTTTCACAATATATAGATGCTGCTGTAACTGAACAAAGACCCCCATCCCCGGAGATCCCTGTTTCCCACCATCAGAAGGAAGAAAAGCAAGATTGGGCTATCATTATGGAAGCTACAGAAGGGGTCAGCTTCTCGATCATCCAAGACACTTTTGATCGGAGAAACCCTCCTATGGAGGAACCTGCAGAGGGCCACCCAACCCTAGAAGCAGGTAAATATGCTAATCAATTATCAGGAAATTCTGGCCCTAACCTAGCTACCATAAATATGCAGAAGGATTTTAAGGACATAGAAATCTCACCAATAAGAAACTTGAATAAATATTTAGAAGAGGAAAAGGAAAATGAGGAGGCCTCAGAAGAATGGGAATCATAGTTTGAAGAACAGCTTGGGGAAAATGATGTCAATAATCTAGGCCTCTTTGAATCTATGAGAGTCTTAGAGAAAAGATCAATTGGGAAAACAACATCAACCCGAATAAAACCAAAAACTGGAAAGAAAGGGAAAAGAGGGGCAAAGTCTACAAGGGAGAAGTTGCAAATAACAGGAAATGCTGTTGGCCAAACCAAAATTTTAAGATCGCGAAATGGCTATACCACTTCCCAAGAGCAATGAAAACCTTATCATGGAATGTCAGGGGCTGCAATGCCCCTGACAAGATTCATTTCATAAAGTGTTGCCTTGATCAAACAAAATCAGATTTAGTGTTGTTACAAGAGACAAAAATAAAAGATGAGGACAATGAATTTTTTAGGAAATTTTTTGGGCTATGGAAGTGTGAATTGGTGGGTGCGTAGGGAGATTCTGGAGGATTCAGTGTTCTTTGGAATGAGGGGACTGTAGATGTAACAGTTATACAAAATGATAAATATTGGCAGTGGTTGAGAGTGCATGTGAAACATCTCCATTGTTTCATATCCGTTTTTAACATTTATGGCCGAAACAACAGGGCGCAAAAAAGGATATTATGGAATACATTGACAGGGCTCTTGGAGAATATGGATGATGAGGTAGTGGCTTTGGGAGGGGATTTAATGCAATCCTAACACTTGAGGATAAAAGAGGAGGTAAAGGATGGAATAATGAGAGCCAAAGGGACTTCAGCTCCTTTGTTACCGGTTGTGGGTTGATGGAAATGCCTTTCAAAAAAGGAGACTTCACCTGGACAAACAAAAGGGAAGGCTTCCTGAACATTGCAGAGAAACTTGTCCGCTTCTTTATAGGTGGGAATTGGGTAGAAACTGAATGGTCTTGTGATGCAGAGATTCTTCCTTTCCAAGGCTCGGATCACTTTCCAATAATATTGAGGATACAACATGAGGAAACCCCAGATAGATGCCCCTTCAAATTTGAGGCCATGTGTTTCACATCTAAATGTTCTAGTTATCTAGTTGAGGAGTGGTGGTCGTAAGCTCCAAAGAGACCACGTAACAAAGCTTTTATTTTCTTCAAAACATTGCATTTTCTTAAGGATCAACTAAAGACATGGAATAGAACACATTTTAAAAATATACTTGTTGAAAAACATAATGTGGAGGCAAAACTAACAACTTTAAGTTTAAGAGTGATTGAGAAAGGAATGGAGGAGGCCGATTTTAAGGAGGAAAAAAGATTACAACATGAATTGGGGGATTTATTGAAGAAGGAAGAAATTTTCTGGAAGGAAGAAATGAATTATGTTATCCCAACTGTGGTGTCAGAAGAACAAAATAAGAATCTACTAGCCCTGTCTCTATGGAGGAAGTAAAAAAAGCATTGATGGGATTAGGGGGGGATAAAGCACCAGGACGTGATGGATTCCCAACAATGTTTTTTTTCAGAAATTGTGGCACATCTTTGGACAAAAATTATGGGAAGTAGTGGAGGAATCAAGAGAGGGAGGTTTCATTTTAAAATACCTAAACACCACATTCATAGATCTGATTCCAAAACGTGAACCAAAAGCAAATTTTGAAGACTTTAGACCAATTGCCTTACGAAATACTATATACAAGATAATTGCAAAGTTGATTGCAAATATACTTAAACTGGTTTTAAACTCGGTGATTTCAGAGGAAAAAAGTGGTTTCTCCCCGGGGCGGTCAATATTTGAGGGAGTGGTGATAGCACATGAGGCAATGCACTCAATAAGGACTTCAAAAAGTTAAAATATGATGGTTAAACTAGATATTAAAAAAGCATATGATGAAATTGACAAAAAAAAATTAATAGAAGTGTTGAGCATATTTGGCTTTGGACAAGATTGGATTAGGTGGATAAAGAGCTGCATCGAAACCCCAAGATTCTCAGTGTTGATAAATGGAAGCCCACAAGGTTTTTTTTCACAAGGCAAAGGGCATAAGACAAGGTGACCCCCTCTTCCCATTTCTCTTCATTATAATGACAGAAGCCCTGGGCAAGTTAATTACAAATAAGAGGGAAAATGGAACGTGGAAGGGTATTAAAATTGCAGAGGGAGTGGAGACTCTATCACACATACAATTTGTGGATGATACTTTTTTAGGTGGTGAAGCCTCTGAACAAGAGGCCAAAACTATGAAAGAGACCCTAGACATGTATGGGAAGGTTTCAGGGCAGCTGATTAACTGGAGAAAATCTAAGATTTTCATCTTCAATACCCCTATGCATCTACAAACCAGGATCGACAAAATTTTAGGAATGAAAATGAGACTTCTACCGGGCAGATATCTAGGCATTCCCCTTTTCAAAGGAAGAAATAAAGTGGATTTTTGGAAGGACCTTACAGAGAAATGCTTAAAGAAGATGGATGGATGGAAGGGCAGATGGTTATCATCTACTGGGAGGATTCTGATGCTATAAACTGTTATCTCAGCTATGCCAGTATATTCAATGATGTGTATGAATATCCCCAAGAAAGTTGTTAAGATTATGGAATAAAAAATGAGGAGATTTTTTTGGTGTGGTGCAAAGGAGGAAGATAAAATTCCACTGGTGGCATTGGAAAAGATCTGTAAACCAAAATCTCATGGAGGAGCGGGTACCAGAAACTGGCAATTAATGAATAAAGCACTAGGTGTAAAACTAATCTAGAGTATGTATAGAAATAATAACCTATTTTGGGCAAGGATCCTACAAGCCAAATATCTGGACTCTACATATAGTTCAAGGATACTCACTATTAGAGACCCCCCTCGTGGGCCGACCATATGGAACTTCATGTTTTCATGTCATCCAGTCATCACGAAACATATCACATGGCAACTCAGAGATGAAAATTCTGCCCTTTTCTGGGAGGAATCTTGGGAAGAACATAAGGCTTTGGGGGAGGATAGAGAAATGCTATTTTTAAAGAATTACTTCCAAACACATTGGGGTAGGAAAGTAAAAGACTACATGGAATTTAAAACAACTAATGAAGGAGATAAGTGGGAATGGAAAAGGCTGGATAATGAAGACATACCCCAAGAGAAAAAAGACAAAATGATGGAGATATTCAAAAATAGGGAAGCCACCTTAACTAAAAATGGAGACAAAATAAGATGGTGTGGGTGCCTCTCAGGGGAGTATTCAGTGAAGATACGCTATAAAATGTTGGAAAATGTTGCTGAACCACAATTCCTACCAAAAGATCTGTGTTGGAGGAAAGACATTCTACCAAAGGTAGGGATTTTTGCCTGGCTTGTATGCAGGGGAGAATCCTGACCGGGGAAAGGAGGAAGAAACTAGGCCTCATTGGCCCCACCCGATGTGCACTATGTGAAAACAATAAGGAATCAACAGATCACATGCTACTACAATGTGAATTTGCAACAATCTGTTGGAATTTTGTCCAAAATAAACTTAGATGGATGGGTCTGAGAGCTAACACTATTTCTGAAGTTTTTTCAGGTTGGCCTAGGGACAATAGGAAGTCTACACTTTCAAATATATGGAAGATAGTCCCATCCATGGTTGTATGGGAGATCTGGAAAGAGAGAAATAGGAGGATTTTCAAAGGATAAAATGAATCACAAAATACATTTTTGAATAGATTGCAACATGCCATTGAGGAAGTTGTTAGCACATCAACATCAAGGAAACAATTTTTAAAAATTCCTTATACAAAAGAAGATAGGAACATTCAAATGAGCTGACAAGGAGTAAGGTTTAGTTCACCAGCAGGAGCCCTAGTTACTAGAAGACAGAAAGTGAAATCAGAAAGTATAAAATGGCAGCCCCTGGAGGTAGGATGGATAAAAGCTAATTTTGATGGGGTGGCTAGAAATAACCCAGGATAGAGTGGTATTGGGGTTATTTTTAGGAATGCAGAAGGAAAGACCATTTTAAAGGCAGCTAAAAGATGCAAGGATGGAACCAACAACATGGCAACAAGTTAGGAAGCTTTATTGGTAGTAAGACTTGCGAAATAGAAAGGCATAAAAAAATTGCATTTGGAAGGTGACTCCCTGCTTGTTGTGCAAGCAATTTATAATTTATCCATAAATGCTTGGCACTTAGAAAAGTATACTCATTCAATTAAAGAAATACTGGTAACCTTTGAAAATTTTAAGGTAACCCATGTAAAAAGGGAAGGAAATTTTGAAGCTAACTTGCTCTCCAAATGGGCCTTAGATTTAATAGGGATAAATGAATTATGGATTGAAGACCCACCCTCATCAATGATTTGAAATTAAAGGAGATAAAAAGATGACGCAAGGAAACTTTATGATGTCAGGCTTCAAAAATGCGTGTATCTGTTTAGATTTCCTCCTCATTATAAAAATGAAAGGATGTCAATATCATAACACATGGGAAGGATGAAAAAATGATTTAAATGGTGGTAGAGGAGGTAATTCTAGGGTGGTGAAGTGTGTAATGACTACCGAACAGTGTGCCAACATCCTAAAAGGATAATATGCATTGATTTCAAAACACATGAAATTGATTAAATAGCCGGTGAAAAGAAAACCCCAACTTAATTAGGCAAACCAGTTCTGAGGAACTAAGCTCTGGTTGTCAAATCTTCAGCAGGAAGCTATCGTGAACAATGAAACAAAGATTCATGTTCACCACCAAGCAGCAACAGAAAAGAATTTATGGACCAGTGGAAGACTGTAGAGTGAAATTATTGATCAAATGTCCATCAAATGAGATCATTGAAGCCTTTCAACAGAACCTAGGGCCGTTTTTTCATGAGTCTACTCACAGGTGGAAGTTGCAAGTTGACATTGTAGCAATGATAATGGCATGGGGTCTAGAGCTGGGCAAACATGAAAAGGTGGTAGAGAGAGTGATGAAATCTCTATTTGTAGATGACCTAATTCCCAACATTGACCAGCTGTTGGAATGGGCTCATCCAAGATGGGCCTTCGATTACAACGAATGCTACGAGGATGAAGAGGAAGGAATTTCAAAAGAAATTATTCCTTTTTTTGAGTTGGCCGACACATATAGACAAAGGCAACTACCTGAGAGATAGGTAGATAGGCTGGGAGAAACTGAAAGAGGGCATCCGAAACTACATGGAAAATCACAGAGGGCCGATAGTGCCTATTTTCTTTCCAAAGAAAGGTAAGACTTTGCGGGGGGCGGAAGAGATTGATGGTGAGGAATCTCAATTTCTAAATTTGCAAGTTAGGAGACTATTGTAGGTTTTTTGGGGTTGTGCTGGAGGCTTTGGATGAATGCACATTGTGGCCCAGAACACAGTGATGGAGAATGGAGGAGGCCAAACCCAGGGCCTTGGTTTTTTGATACCAAATTTTCACCAGAAAAATTGACAATAGGAGGAGGCTTATCGGTTTTCTCACCAACTGCAGTGTCACCAAGAGATGAGCGACTGAAGCTCTAAAAGCGGGTCTGATATCTTTTATAGAATGGAGGTTGAGTCAGTTTTTTTGAAAAACCAGCAAAGGAAGATCTAGAGATGATGCATAGTTCATGTTTTTTCTGATAAGTAGTATGTTTGAGGTGTTTGGGTGGGGCTTATTTTGAAGAAATATTAATTGTAATGGGGCCTACTATATGAAGCTGAAAATAGCTTAAAAAATGTAATGTCTCTTTTATATTAATAAAATTAAATACTTTTACCGAAAAAAACAATGCCTCAATATGTAATACATGTCTCTTACACTACACACATAAATTTGTAAAATTTACAAAGTCATTAGAGTGTCATGAAATGAAGCATTGAATGACAAAAGATCAAAGAACATATCAATAACAATAAAATATGTATTAATATCATTCAATGACAGTGGTCTACAAATATATATTTTAAAATGTCCAACCCCCTTGCCTAGAGAATATTGATGAAGTAAAAATAAAGGGTAGATATACTCATTAGTTAGGTCTTATGGAAGTATATACAATAAAAAAATTAAATCTAAAATCTTAATGTAGGAGAACTAAACTTTATAGGGTATAAGATAAGTTGGATTATCGAAAGAAAAATAGAAAGTTATTTCAAATAAGTTAAAGTAAATAGACATTTAATATCATTACATTAAGAAATGTCCTAGGTAAATGAGCTAGCAAAAATAATTCTATATAAATATCAAATAAATAAAATAATGGTATAATCAATAGGTTTAGTGTTAGGACCCACTTAGCACCGGGGTTCAATTATATAGTTACAATCTAGAAATATTTTATTTAGGGTTAAAATGAGAGAGAGAGAGAGAGAGAGAGAGAGAGAGAGAGAGAGAGAGAGAGAGAGAGAGAGAGAGAGAGAGAGAGAGAGAGAGAGAGAGAGAGAGAGAGAGAGAGAGGGAGATCTAAAACTAACCATAATTCTAATAATAACTTTAAATCTTAACCATAACCATAACAAAAATCTAACCCTAACCTTAAAACTAAACCTAACCCTAACCTCAATTTTAAAATCTAATTGAAAACCTTATCCTAACTATCACTCTAATCTTAACCTTAGTCATACTGTAATATGAACCCCAAAAAATTGTAATCTAAACACTAACCTTATTCCTAACCCTAACCATAATTCTAACCTTAACCTTAGTATTAATTCTAATACTAATCCTAACCTTCATTCTAAGCATACCCTAAATCGTAATCTTAACAATAACCTTTACAACGAGGTAAACCCTAATTCTTACAATAATCCTAAACTAACCCTAAACCTTAACTGTAAGCATAATGCTAACTCTTAATTTAAGCATAATTCCTAAACCTCACCCTAGCTATACTTGAAATCCTAACCCAAACCAAACCCTAACCATGGTCTAAAAACTAACCGTAACTATAATTATTATGTCCTTAGGTGGTGATAAAGATTTTTTTGAAATAGGATTTGCAGCCTTACCTAAATTAGTGGAAGGAACATTTTTTTTGTGTTAAGGAAGAACTTTTTTCCTTGATCTCTTCTTCCTATGGAGTGGCTATTTTTTTAACTTTTTCCTTTACATATTCAATGTATAATTGCCTTTTAGGTCCCTTTTCTCAATCTTTTATAACTTTGAGGTTGCTGAAGTGGTATTTTACCTTTGTCTTTGGTTACATGTTGTTCTATCATTTTTAATGGTGTTTGTGGTTATTGATTTCTTGTTAATTGATGCAACACTTTTGAATATTCTCAACCCTAGAAACTCTTTTTTATCTTTATAATGATTCTCATGGTAGTAATCCTTGCATAGCTTGTAGGTTTTGAAGTTCTTGTTGATCCCATTGAAGTGGATGGTTTTTTCTTATTTGAAGTTCATGTTTCTTCTTGAGGAGGCTAGATTCCTACTTGAGACACATCATGCATAAGTTATGTGTTATCAATCCACTCCTTGGTCCATTGGGATACAATATTTTCCCATTCATCCATTTCCACACCATCATCAATGGAGGAATCCACATTAAATATATGGATGTTAAATAGATTCCCATGGAGTCAAAAGAGGAGTGCAAACTCTTTCCATCATCTTCAAGACCTATAGAAATCATTATATTTGTAGCTTTGTTAGCTAAATCAAAGTTTAATCTATATAAAATCCTTACTCTCACCTCATAATCATCAACATAATTTTATCATGATCTACTAATATAGGCTCATGTTTATAATATGCCCCAATGATTGGGATAATATTTCCAATCAGATTGAATCTATCCCTATTCACTAATAGAGATTGCATAGAGCACATTGCCAACTTGGGATCTACTGCCTTAGAATTATTCATGTATAAAAATGAATTTTCACATATCTTAATGGGAAAGGTAAAGAAAGATTTATGTTGGTTACACTTATTGTGCTTCACCAACTTGTATACATAGTTCCATAATAATCAGCTTGTCACAAGGATACCTTGGTAGTTTGTGAGGTTCCTCGTTGCATCATGCCACCCTTATACATGTGAATTATTTGAAGTGGATAAAATAGATACCAAACCTTTGTATCTCTTCTATTGCTTCTGCAAAAATACTTCTTAACAAAAAAATTATCTAATGCTCTAGTGATAGCAAAGGTAAAAGCCTCATTGACTACCATGTAGTATTTCTTGATTCTTTCAATGGTCAAGTGAGGATTGAACCTAAATCTCCTTGTTTTTAGATCTTTTAGTGAACCTATATTGATAAAGATTGTGAAGGTATCTTGTGTGGCAATGAGATAGACATAGTATGATTCCATATAGAATTTTGGGTTGGTCAAAACCTTCACCAGGTATTTATGGAGGTAATTACTTATGATAGTTCCCCAACTTATATGTTCTTTCATATAAAAAATTGTCTTAATGAATAGAAACTCATCTATGGGTGAGATTCCTTGGAACTTGGTAGTCCTCTCACTCTCTTGGTAGAATAACATGATTTTTGGCATCCATCTGGAACATACATCAACGAATTACTTTTGACAACTTAGTTAACACCTTCATAGGATTATCCAACATATTATTGTTGATATACATTGGATCTTCACTCTTCTCATAGTATTCCTCTCCAGTGGCCACACATATCTCAACATATTCATCATGCATAAGAATCCCAAACAACTCTCTCAACTAAATCTGGTGTTATATCTAATACAACTGCCCCCAAAGATCCATAGATCTTTCTTTCATTTGCATTATAGTTCTTAACACATGCCATTACTAAGCATAGAGATTAAAGAGACATTGGGAAAGAAAATAACTACACCAATCTTGATTTGACCAAATATCTAGTCCAAAGAGTCATGTTGTTTTGGTCCTTCACCCTCTTCAACAAGTATTCCATGCCAATGTGACCTAGGTCTAGTGATTATCCAATTAGTAGATCCAACCTTAGATTGTGTGAAATAGCCTTTGAATTGGTACTTCATTGGTGTCTCATTAAATATCTCCCACTTTGACATAATCTCTTCTGCAAGAATTATTTTAAGGTTAGGAAGAATAATACATCAAAACCAAAATTCACTAATATCATCACCACAATTGATTAGCTTTGTTATAAAAATTCTTATAAATTATAAAATAATGGACTCTTATACTTGAGACATGCATTGAATAGTTTAGTCCAGGATGGGGATCAAGCCTCTAGCGTGCCTTAAAATATTATGAGAATGTGAAGTTGACTAACCCCCCTATTGAGGTTCAAGATTATTATTTATCAATTGTTTATTGGGATTAGGGATTAGACCTCTTCATGTCATTTTTATTATACCTTGAAACATTAGACACAAAACCCTTTACCACTGATGTTTGATAGTTTATGAAAGGTTTGGGGGTTATGGTTAAGGAGTTAGAATTTCCAAACTTTTGCAAAGATGGGAAATGTCACCCTCTATCTTTGATGTGCACAATACTTGGGTTTTATTCCCTTGCAAGGATCAGAGGTTGGGGATCCAAGTTTCATTTTTGATTTAGTATTTTGAAGATGAGTTTAACTCCAAAGTCTAAACTTTGGGTTCATGGCCTATGGTTTGATTTCTTATGGATCAACGATCCCAAATTGCTTTATAATTTTTATTTCTCTTTTACATAGGTGAACCTTGAGGTTTGGTCCATGAAGAACTTATGTCTTTGGGTTTTCTTTGGATACATTAATGATGTTTCAGGTTATGTGTTTTGATTGAAATTTTAAGTTCTAAACCCTAACATAGCTAGGTCAAATTCATGTTTGGTTTTGAAGGGAGTTTTCTTTAAAAAATCCTAAACAAATGGGCTTAGAGGACACACACAAGAATATATGATAGTTAGGAAAAACAAAGGGATCCAAATCAACTAGCCTTTGGTCTCAAGGGATGATAGGGGGAACTCTTGAGCGAATTGGTAAAAAAAAATAGAAAACCAAAACTAAAACAAAGGGGGTATTGAGACGCTAAAGACGACAATTTCATAAAAATAAGAAATAGAAAAATTAAGGAAAAACAAATAAAAGATCTAACAACGCTTACCTACAAACACTTGACAAGTGTCCCCGGTCATCAATGAGAGCATGTATGTGCTATATGACAAGATTCCAATAGTGGGAGAAACTAGGGCAGAAGTTTATATTGTTATGAATCTCTTCAAGGCTCAAGATACCCAATTTTAAATACACAAGGGTCATATTAAATTCATTAAACACTCCTTATATATAGGCGGCTTTCCTACATGAGCAGGCAACCCACCAAATTTAATTCTCTTGAGATTAGGGTTATATATCTAGAGTAAGGTTGATGAAAGATGATGCTAGGGTTAGGGACCAAACCTCTAGTATTTTCTTGATAACATTAGACACTTGATGCACAATATTGAAAAGAAGACCGAGGTTAGGGGTTAGTCCTCCAAGGTTTATTTGAAAATAAGTGAGCAATGGAAGTACGAAGCAAGAAGGAAAAAAAAAGAAAAAACTAAGGGATATAACCTTTACAAGAACTAAAGAAAATAAGAGGGAGTCCCCACTTTGCCAAGTGACAAAGAGGGGTATGAGTGTGAGGTGCAACCGAGCCCAGAGTCTAATAGTGCAAGTTATGGAGAGAAGGATATATGTTTGAGAAATGAGACACCAAATCTCTGCAATGGTAAAAATTTTCATTATTAACCTTATTCTAACCAAAAACCACCACTAGGGCTAATTTGGCACAAGAAAGAGGATGACAAACTTGCAATGAGAAAACATGACAAGACTTGTAGAAAAAATACGAGGCCCCAAAGAAGGAACATGAACTAGAGGAATGAATCTAACCATAGGAAACCAAACGTATTTACCAAAGTACTCAATCACAACCCTAGAGGACACAACTTGAACCCAAATCTAACCCCAACAAAAACCTCTAGAGAGACAAAATAAATAGAACCCTCTAATCTACAAAAAATATAAGACACATACATTTAAAGGGTCATACACTCCTCCCAATAGAAGATCCTCGATAGGCATAGACATGGGAGTTGAACCAATTAGCATAGGGATGTGTAGTAAAGAGAGATGCACGTTTAAAATAGTCTCGTGTAGGATAGAGTGAGGAAGAATAAGAGACATTGTAGGAGGAGTCATCAACATAAATCAGATTTGAATGATGTATGTTGATGGATAAATCATACATGAAATATTTTTATCATTTTGAATCTGAATTCTGGAAATGTATAGGAGCAATATCATGGCTCTATTTACAATGGGGGTAGATATGTTTGGTTTGTAAGGTATGTAACCTCTTAAAATAACACGAATTTTAAACAAAATTTCTTTTAGCATTACTAATAATTATATTATTATAAGATACTCAAAACGATAAGTTCTTACATTTCTTAATCTCCTAATTGAAGATTTAGATAAGTTATATAAATGAACTAAATATTCCCAATATGGTTTTTGTTGAAGGCTTAACAATCTTTATGAATTTTGTATAGGAATAAATACCATGACTAGTAATATCTAATTCCTATATTTTATGAGTTGCATTTAGATGCATTTTAGTTTTGGCTTATGTTTGAACCACAGTATTCAGACTCAATCTTATGGGGTAATACAAATCCATCGACCTTAAGACACAAATGTAAAAATTGTGGTACAAATTTTTTTTTGTCAGGTTGTTAAGCCATGATAATCCAAGAAGGAAGATTTGTGTTCCATGGGAGCTAATTTATAATTTTTTCAATCTTATTTGTTTCATCAATAGATTAGAAGTCTAACTAAAAACAAATTCATTCACAATTGGATTTAGGATGTTGTAAACAAGCTCAAATATATTATTAGTAATACTTTTTAAAAATTTGAATAATTTAATATCATGTTTTGTATGAATAGATAATCTTATATTGTACATGGATTATGTGTCGATAAAACTTGGAGGGATACTATTAAATTAAAGTATGATATTATAATAAAATAAATCTTATTCCTCTACTTTCTAAAAAAAATATTGTTGATTGTCATTCACCAAGGTAAATATTATGGTGAAATATTTTCTCCAATTGTAAAAATGAGCAAGGATGCTTCTTGTTCTTGCAACTCTTAATGCTTGGGAGATACACCAAATGTATGCAAAAAATAATACACCAAAAAATTAAAAAAGAAGGATACACCAAACAAATTTAAAAAATGCATTCCTAAATGGCAACCTTCAAGAGGAAAGCTAAATATATCAACCAAAAGTTTTTGAACAATTAAATGAAGAATCTCATGTATGAAAACATTTTTTTTTTAAAATATCTTTAAACAAGCTCCTAGAACTTGGAATGCAAAGATTAATGGCTTATCTCAATCACTTAGATTCAATATTTGTTACTATCTCTAAATGTTAAAACTGAAGATAGTTAGATCATTATACTTGTATTATATATGTGGATGACTTGTTGATCACAAGTTGTGTTAATTCTTTAATCACCAAGTATAAAACAAACAAAAATAATAATTTGAAATGACTAACTCAGCTCTTCTTCACCATTTCTTGGGACTGACTATAATATTCAATTGTTATTCTATTATGGTATTTCAAGCAAGTATGCACAATATATTTTATTAAATTTCACCCTGATTGACTATAAGCTTATTAATATTTCTATTGGATCTCTATATGTAAAGGTTAATTGTACTTTATTTAGATAAGTAGTAGAAAGCTCAATTTACCTTATTATATCTAGACTTGATTTTATGTTTGTAGCAAGTAAGACATCTAGATTCATGTAAGATTCATATGTGGATCATTTAAACAAGAAAAAGGGGGTACTATTGAGGTATTTAAGGGCCCGTTTGGTGCATGGAATTAACTTATCCAGAATAGGCCTATTCTAGAATAAGGACCTATTCTTGGATTAATTAATCCTCAAAACGAAAGCTGGAATAAGGTTTGGACTTGTTTGGTGC
>MU223106.1:892761-916440 GCA_018584345.1 Thuja plicata | reverse complement strand
CTTAAATTTAAATAAAACTATAACCAAAATATATAAATTTAACTAAACTATTAAAAAAAAATTATTTTAATCATTCCCCAAGGGTATTTTGCTGCGCGTGGGGAGGCCGAACGACTCTGAGCGGAGGGCTCACGTGCAGGAGATGGAGGAGCCGATCTTTCCATTCCTCTTTTAAATCACGATCTTCATCTTCACAGAGAGAGGGGATAACGAAATGATTTTGCAGATGACCCTTTGCAGAAAATGAAAATGAAACCCACTAATTTGCAGGCACGCTGGGATCTCACGCACGCTTTGAAGAGGCTGCAGATGCAAACGAACGGAGGATTTGCAGGCACGCTGGGAGGCTGCGGATTTGAACGAACAGAATAAAATGCGAACAAAAAAACCCTATTTGCAAACGCCCGGACCCGACGACACTATAAATTGCCATCTAATTTCGAATTCTCGAATAGAGTTATTCGAGAATAAAAATAATTCCAAGTTTTTTTTGGAATTAGTTAATCCATGCATAAGCCTCGAAACGGGAATTAAATTTCCTATTCGAGAATTAGAAAAACTGAACCAAACAAAGAATTATTTTATTCAGGCATTATTGGCTGCCTATTCAAGGTTAATTCCAGGCGCCAAACGAGCCCTAAATGAATGTCTAATTATGGTCTTTGTTATTCCAATACCAAAAAAAGTGAAATTATAGCTACCGTGATATTGAATATGACATTACTTCTATTGATAGAAAATCTACTTCTAATCATTTCTTTAAATTTGGTGCAAATGCTATCACATGGAGTAGTAAAAATATATTATGTCTCTTCATCACGGAGGTTGAATATAAAACTGTAATAGAAACAACAAAATAGTGTATGCAACTTAAAATATTATTGAATGAACTTCAATTGAATACTATTGAAAGCACCACCTTTTTATGTGAACCATCTTACAAAAAATCTATTCAATATAAAAGTACAAAATACATTGAAGTTCAGGGGATGGCCCTAGAATGCAATGGTTACTGTAAGATGTGTTAATACGACTATATCTGGTTTGAATCACCCATAGGTATTTGATGTCGCACAAGTTGATAGATGAAACGCACACCCATGTGACCCTCACAAAATGTCTGAAAATGCCAACAATGCAGGTGTCATTAGGATGGTTGGTCGATCTAACATACCGACAAGACACATTAGAGAGATAACGAGTTGAACGAAGGTTGATGGATATGATCGACATCATGGAGGGATGAGGGGAGATACTGGAGTGATAAGGAGATCACGTGCGAGCTAGGAGTGATAATGAGGTAGCCAGAGCATGGATAGATAAGGAGACATATCATTCTGAGAAAATGGAGGGATAAAGGAGACCCTTTTGATCAAACATAGAGTGGTATCAACAAGAGATAGATCTAGGAGGTATTACTGCCTTGACAAAGTACAAATTTCACCATAGTGATGGGAATGTGACCTCATTGGTTCATATCTCCAGTCAAAAGTGTTTATTGACAAAAAAACACACTGAAGTTCATGTGCACTTCATATGAGAATAAGTTCTCAATAGTGATATTAGTCTATAGTTTTGACAAATTGATGGTCAAGTGGTAGGTATTTTTACAAAACTTCTACATAGTGCCAAAATATTTGAATTTATAACACTTTTTGGCCTCAAGGATTGTCGTTGAGAAGTGTGTATGACAATGGTAACTCCTAATATTTAAGCAATATTTAGTATATGAAACCTATATGCATTATGCAATTTGTTTCTCTATTTCTTCCATCTATAAAATATTGTATTGTATATAAGGCTTATGAGAATCATATAATGAATTTGTCAGAATGTATTTTGAGGAAACTCAAGCTCCAATATGAAACTCAATAAGCACCATTGTTAAGAAAATTCTAATTCAAATTATGAAAATAATTTTTTCACGTTGTTTGTCACACTTAACATACATTCTATTCATCTTATAATTTTGTCAAATAAATCTTGAGTTATTGAGAAACTTTATTTTTTTCAAAAGAAATTTGAATATATGCCTTATATAAAAACTCTTATAATTCTAAGAAATGAACATGAATAAAATTCTATTTTATTACTAATAACTCATATTTTTCTACAATTCTTTTTAAAATATAATTTATTATTATGATATTTTTCCTTCTTATCCCCAATTTTCTGGCTCAAACCTTTCTACTTATTCATTTATTTATCTAACCACAATTTCCCCTTCCTCTCACATTATGATTCCCTGCCCTAGACAACACATTCATAGAGGGTCAAACATATCACTATAAAGGCATAAAAAAACTCTTTCTTATCTTTAATTTCTTAAGATTGTCAATCATTTGTGTTGACCATTGATTGAGGTAGCTTTATTGTTTTATCGATCTCTCCGTCTCTCATCCACACAATTTGCTCCACTTATTATTAACTTGGTCTTGGTCTTGGTCGTGGTCGTATTTCTTAGCAGTGCTTTGTTTCATGCCTTTGTAATCGTCTTTTTGCCAAAGCAGTCACACTTCGTCTCAAGTATTGTGTTGTGTTTTTTTTAAGTTGACTGGTTTGTATGGATGTATGGTAAAATGCTTGGGTTTGATCTACGCAACCAAACAATGTAAGAAATATGTTGGGAAAGGTAAATCTCTTACTAATCTTTTAGTGGACACAAAAATAAAATAAAATTAGAGATCCCATTATTAATATGTAATAACTATTGTTAATATATTACACGCTAAAAATGTAATAACTATCACTTTTCAATCCTAATTCTTTTTGTCTAATTCAACAAGTAATACATTCATGTTTTACACTATGAAGTGATATCCATAAAGAATATAATCACAAAAGCACACCATTATGTAGATCAATAAGAAAGATACAACTGTCTAATAGGTACATAATCTAATAGTATAATGGATCATAATTGCAACTCTCCCACAATACACATCAAATAAATAGGCCAATATACTAATCTACCATATGCAAAAGTGCCCAATAGTAATTGTACAACAAGAACACAAATGGAGTCACTAATCCATCTACAAACAATTCCATCTAAGTTGGTGTTATGTATGAGCAATATATATTACACCTGCACACTAAGAAACCACATGCTTCATGTTACCAAGAATTTTTGGGGACACATATTAGAGTTCTAAGCCCCAACGACCTTCTTAGTGTTGTAGTTGATACCTGAACTTAGTCCTACGAAGGGAATAAGGATTTAGGTCTAGACAAGAGATTATATACTTGACAAAATATCAAGAACATACATAATTAAACCCAAAATTATTTGTATTATTTATATAATTTCAGTACATCATCTACATCCTTATAGCTCCTTATATTCTTCTATGCATTCATATCATACACATCCATCTCTATCTTCTATAAATTCTTCTCTATATTCTATGTCTCTTAGATATCCTTCTCATTCTAGTGATTATATCTTACAATATATTTATATCTAGGAGATGAGACATGACTCATAGATAATATCCCTAATCTATATGATATCTTCTAAATCCTAGGCATTGTGGGCCTAATATGACATGTTCTCTGAAACTATAATTGGTTTCTCTTTTCCCTACCAACATCATCCCCCTTCTAAAATCTTGAATTCTCCTCAAGTCAACAATGTTGGGTTTGGAAAATATCCTAATATATCTCCTTGAGGCTCTTAAAATTAGCATCATATTGATTCTTTGCTAAGTGAAGTTCTTGGATGTGTACTTGATTTTGCAACATGATCTTTTTTTCTTCCGAGACTTGTGGTTATTTGGATTTTATGGGCCAAGTGTTGCACCTCCTAAAGAATACTGGTAATATGGACCATCCAGAGATTGACAACTTCTCTCAACTAATGAAAATGATGTCGAGTTTAGTTTTGTCCTTTTGATCTTGCAGCTGCTAATATTGACCATGTAATGCTTCTATGCCTACCCATTTTTGGCCATCTAAATCTTTGAGTGTGTCATAGTTCGTGAATATTTGGATTATTTGAAGCTTTAATTGATCCATTTGGGCTCCGAATCGTGCTACTAGATTCAATAATCGCAAGCAAAACTAATCTAGGGTGTTTACCTCTCCCTTTGTATTCTTCATCTCACCGGTTTGATTCTCCAATATAGAGTGGGCGACAACACATTTATTCCTATCTTCATCCATTTTTGCCTTTTGAGGTTTTGTTGTTATTCATTGTCTCATGCTATATTTCTACATCGTGGTATCCTTAATCACTTCATCCATAAAAAAATGTTAATTGGATTGGTAACTTGGTTGTGATGAGATCCCTTTGATTTGAGGGAACTTACTCTATGTTTCCCCCACTAGATCTTCTAACTGATCAGAGCTCTCCACTTATTATTTTAATGTCTCATCTCTAGCTATTCAATGCAAGATATTCCCTAGCTAAATATTATGCAAATGGGAGATACTTCCTAAGTCAACTTGTGATCCCACCAAGTTAATTGGAATAGTTGTAGAGAGGCCATAAATTGGATCTACTTTTACTTTGCCAAAATGTCCTTTTGTGGGTTGCATAGGGGTGTTGCAGAGCATGAGGGCATGTCAGCCCATGGAGGGTGAGAGGACTTGAAATGGCGAAATGAACATATGAGTTATGCAAAAACATGCCATGTTTTGCAACGACCTTACTTCTTGCTTTCAAGTAATAGTTTGATAAGATGATTAGCTCATGATTACTTCGGGTGATATTTGAGTCGTGCATGTTGAAATTATCCAATCAAGTGACACATAATGAATACAAGGATTTTTAGATGACAAAGTAACACTTGGTTGATAATTGTTATTGGTTGATAATTGTTAAGATGATATTGATCTAGTGACACTTCATGCCTGCATGATGTCATTTGATTAAGTGAGACTTGATGAATGTGAAACTTCAAGTGCATTAAGTTAGATAACTAGATCTATGGCTAAAGTATATACTGAGTTGCCCAAAGCGAAGAGTCATTCTAACAATTATACAAGAGCTCAAAGAAATGAAGATATTGACAATATTTTTTTTTTTTATAAATATGAGTGTTTGCTTTTTGAAGTTCATAGTGTTGAACTTGATTTATGAGATACATATATGTGCTTTAATTGTAAGTCTTGTCTTGTCTTTTTCTATTTATTTTAAATTGAAGATTTGGAATTTTGGGTTATTGCATCTTCATGTATATTGGCATTGACCATCAACAATTATTTAAATTAACATTTATGGTCATCTTCATAATTGAAGCTTATTACAAAGGGAGTCGAAATTCGCTTGCATAAGATTTTAGCTACAATAAGTGATAAACTCATTGACATTTATTGCCACCCCCTATCTTTTCAATTAATTCACTTAAGTGATTAACTATATTTAAGAAGTCTCATATTGCAACACTTGCATAGTAGGCTCTCAACAAATCACATTATTTTCTTTCAACAAATACACATCATTTTCCTTCAACAAATATATATCATGTGAACATTTCCTGTAGGTTCCAAAGATTTGTTTCTATAACCCAAAAAACAAACAAACAAACAAACAAACAAACAAAAACAAAACTAGAACCACACCAACTACGCTAGATCATACATATTGTCTTATATGCTATATTCCCAGCAATATATAAATCATGTGAACACTTTCAATAAGCACTAAAATTCTCTCTACTATAAATAAAACGTTCTTTCAAGATAAAAACATGTTAGCTAGATTAAATTGTGAAGCTGTCTTATCCCATGTCCTCAAATTTTCAAAGTTTAATTGTCATATACTTGAAATTATTTAAGTAATTTTATATTAGTTTTGATCTTTCTATCAAAATAATCAAAGTTCATTTTACAGCAATATCATAACAAACTCTAATCTCTGTCTTCATTCTATTCTCAACTAATCTATCTTTTCAAATCAATTTATCCAAAGCTATAATTGTATTAATTTGTGTTTCTTTCCGTGCAGGCATTTGACTGCCCACTCTGGAATCTCCCATCCGTGTGATAATCTCCCATCAAATGCAATCATATGGGCTTTACTGTTCCTTAATATTAAGGTAAAATTTATTATTAGTATTTCAATAATCACATTGTTAGGGTTTAAGGTGAACCAAATCTTATCGGCGCTGCCATGATTTGGAAAGGGTATCCAAAGATGATAAGGTCCCACAGGCACAACAATGAAGATTTCTTCTGCCTCACGCTACTTTTCTGGACCAACAAGTCAAAAAGCGTGGAAAGATTTCTTTTTACAATTTCAAATTCCATTATGCTGCACATTCATTTGCAGAAATTCGAGCATTCCTTTCCATACTGGACCCATCTCGCTCATTTCTTTTCTTTTAAAGTATACAGTAGCCAGTCAGAGTCCCATCAACATGCTTTTACTAACAAACAGTCAGATCACTTAGAATTTGGTGCTCCTGCTTTCACACTCATTAGTATTCATAATGAGTGGCCATGTGTAAGAGTAGCCCTCTATTCTTTGTATAAATTGCATTGATGGGTATGTGTACTAATAAAATTTATGGATAACAGGTAAAATTACACCAAATTTAAGCACATATTAGTAGAATAAAATATGACAGAGAGTATTTAATATTCATGAAATCAAATTATCAAAGAAAGTCAATGGAACAGCAATTTCAGGCTTTTTAATTTTTAAACTTGATAATTGATGGTGAGCTCTTTGTTTGTTCAACTTCATCCACTTTGCTTAAATCTTGGAAGGAAGGAATGAATGAATGAAGGATTTTAATAAGGTCAATGAGGCCAAAGCAGCCTATGGGACCCGCCAGCTGACAACCAGCTTAAACTAGCTGTAACCCTATGACGAATTCTTCTTTTCTTCGGTGCATTTTGATGATCAAGTTTACGGTCTTGTTCAGCTGCTTTTTTTCAAAGAGGTGGCTCATATTACTGTTGTCTAACATCTCTCAGTACCCGGAGCTAATGTCGCTGTATGTCAGACATTGCATGACAACATGATATTCTATTTCAACGACTCTGTGTCACAGAATAGACAGGTCCTATTTTCCCATTCTCTTTTAGAAACAGTCCTTAAAGAGTCTACATACTTAGCCTTCCTTTATCCTCTTAATAAACTTAACATTCTAAACGAAATTGACAGTATTGTAAGATACCCATTTAACCCTGAGTAGGTACCACCCACTAGCCAGTGCTAGTAGATACTTCAGTGAAAAATGGATTTCCCACCATTTAAGGTTTTGAAAAATTTGCCATATAAGCCAAAGCCAAATCCTCATGCTCTGCTGTTGTTCCCAAAAGACATTCTGGAAAACGAAATGCTGTAGACAATGCAAATTTCAAGGAACGTAATTTGCGGATGTGTCTATCTATACCTAATAATGCTACATCATTGAGATGTCACGTCATCCCCAGTGGCTGACACTTATGTAGTATATTCATTAAATCGGGAGAGCGCGGGTACCCTGAGTTTGTAATATGTATCCATTACCACAGGATTCCTGTCTGCCAGAGTTATGTAACCTATGTCTATGACCTCCACTTTCAACCAAAATTCTGGGTCTCTCCTGGTTTTAAACCATTTGGAAGCTATTCTGGAGAGATACAGGCATGGAGATCTGTTGGTGGGTTATACATGTTGCTTTGCTAATATCACTAGACTTGGTTTCAGCTCATATCCATGGTATGTAAATGCATGCTATTCTAGCAAAGTTTTGATCTTTACAAACTCTTTTTTCTCTAAATTTAATTATTGTTCATCTTCAAGAGCAACAGAGACCTCAAATCTTCTTTTGTTGGGCCTTGCTTTTGTAATGGCCAGCACTCTTGTTTTTATTGGCTGCTTTTAATTTCAAAAAACAGAGACCTCAAATCTAGAAATTCCAGTGAGTATAGGGAGAGGATTAGATATAGTTATTTCATAGATCCTTATTAGTTATACTCTTCTTATTCGTAAAATAAGATGCTTAGTAATTTCTGCAGAACATCAAGCCATGGTGTCATAAAATGGAAGTAAAAGAAATATAAATAGCAGTAGCATGCCTCTTGGGAGTATATCTTACAGACAGGTTGTTGAGATATTAATTAGGAAAGACCAAGTTGAATGAAAATAATGCACAGTTGATGGTTGCAAGATAGGGATTTGTATTTACCAAGGTTGCGCAGAGATGGGGTATTTGTACAGTTGGGAGACTGGTATCGGTACAACTATTTTCTCTTAAAAGGAAACGGAAAATTTGAATACGTCATTTTTTATTATAATTTAATTATTTATAGAAAGTCTGAAAATATACTGGACTGTAACTATAATTTAATTAGACTTGGAGACTGTAACAGCAAAATCCCCTTACAAACACTGAAATAGACTGTAACAGCAAAATCCCCTTACAAAAACTGAAATCCCCACTCATTTCCACTGTTACAATTGCTCTTAGATTTTTAACCCTAGAAATAACATCCAAAACCATTAGATCTTTCCCCACTGAACCCTGCAAAATCTCCACAGAAGTTTCGGAAATGGGAGATGCGTCCCTGTCTCCGGGATGCATCCCAGGGTCAGGAACGCTATCTCTACAGAAGTCTCCGAAATGGGAGATGCATCCCTGTCTCCAGGATGCATCCCAGGGGCCAGGGACGCTATCTCCATGCAACTATGATATTATTATTTAATATTATGGACAGTAGTTACCTCGCATTGCCAATGTTATACTCTTCCGGGCAGGGAAATTTATCCTCACTTCAGGAATGACTATGATAAGGGGTGCTAATAAAATAGAATAGCCCATGGTAGAGATACTGATGAGTTGTTGGGATTCAACAGACTAGAGTTTTTGAGTCAATTTATATCAACCCATAGATTTTCAAATGTCATAGTGCTCTGCTGTTTGACCTGCCTGGCCTTTGTGCTTTCCTTGGGAAACTAGATATTCAGTTGGCATGGATCTGGGCTTGTTCTCTGGTGGGTGGAAAAGTATCCCGGAAGAGAAGACATAAAACAAAGGATGAAGTGGCTTCTCAAGGCTCTCTGCAGATATATAATTTGCTAGCAGAAGAGACAGAGACAGAGACCTAGTGACGAGAATGAAATTGGGTGTGACTATTAATGTTTGCTCGAGCCTTAATTGATATTCATATGACATTCACAATCTGCCAGATGGTGAATCACCCCATAAAGTTTCAAGTCCAAACTTGAAAGAAAAGGTGTCTTACAAAACCTTTTGGTGCTTCTCTGCATTTTCCTTTGCAAATGATGCCTATTAGCTAAATTTCGTGTTGGAGTAAATAGGTATTTTTTAATTTACTCTTGTTTAAGTTTATTTAGACAAATTATTATTTAGGTAGTTTGTGGTTTTTTCTGTTGAGATAGTTTCTTTTTCCCACTTCGGCTTTATAAGCAGGCTATTGTACACTATATAAAATATCAATCAAGCAAACAATTATTTTTTCTTGCATCTCATTCTTCATTCTCTGGTGGTTGGTTGTCTTCTAGTGTAATCCTGAAGGCTGCAGCTTCATGATCAATTCCTGCTACATAATTGATTAGCGAGCATAAAATTCTCATTGCGTGATTGATTGAAAACTCAACAGTCTAATAGGGTGCTGGGATAAACTGGGGCAGACCTTTGTGTTGAATAAATTAGCAGGCCTTGGCAGAGGTACTGGGATTTGCTTGTCAATATTAGGGTTAGACCCATTTCTCTAGAAATCCACACAGGTTACTCTAATTGCAAGAGGGGTTTTCCTACAAAATACTGAGTAAAGGCTTGAGCAAGCTCTGCATAATGTAGCTGACAGGCAATAATGTAATTATAAATGATAGAACAAAAGTTACTCTAGTTGCAAGAGGGGTTTTCCTACAAACTTCAAACCAAAAAGCTATTTTCCAAGTTGGTTAAAAAGTAAAAACTATATTTAAAAGTGAACAGGCAAAGCTGCTTCTTATTTGGTATAGGCGAGACCACAGTATATCATTTTATCCTGTTTCCAAACAAGCTATATTAAACATCATCGGGTTCCTATTATAGATTAACTCCTTTAGTGTTGAAATTTGATATTGAAATTTTGAATTCACATTGTAAAAGTTCCCATAATGATGATCAAGATTTTTTTAAGTATCTGTTAGGCCAAATTGGTCTGCAAAGTCTACCAGTTCATTTGCATTTAGATACCATAGCTTTTGTACAAGTGTAAAAATTTAGGATAAGTTGCACAAACCCTGTCTTAACTGTTATGGAACAACTTCATCTAAGAGTTTGAACTTTTAACTTTGCCAGGTAACTCTGCTGATGAGCTAGTTGATATGATTAACAAGAACAGAAGTGCCCACATGAAATCAGCATCGTCACAGCTTTATGACAATCCAGGGCTGGCATGCATGGCATTGCAGTACATCGATACATACAATGGGAAGTGTGATGAAGGGAAGAAACCTCCAGAAGTAGACATTACAGAAGTGTTTGCCCCAGATTGTGGGGTGGAGTTGGCCACAGTGCAAACCATATCAGGCAGGCTGTTGGCCTGTCAGCTGCATTATGCAGAGCCTGCTCAAGCCTTTTCTCAGCTTCTGATTGACAGCAAAAAGAGCTTGTCCATTTTGTATGATGGCAACCACACAGAGGTTGGGGTGGGTGTGAGTGGGACCAATGGTGGTGGACCCTACTTTTGGTGTGCCCTGTTTGGCAGTGGACTAACAAATTCTACCTTTGAGCTTGAAGGAGGAAAGGCCTTAAAACAGAGTCAAGGTTGTTTCAGTGGATCTGGTGCCCCTTGTGCTGTTTCTGCCACTGCCTTGACCTCTGCACCATCTTTCTTTCTTCAATTCCTCTCTTGTCTTTCCCTTCTTCTGGCAATTACCCTGATGATGCACCCGCCCAGATGATTATTCCCCTGCTCCCTGCCCTTTGTTTTCTCTTGATAGTTACCGCTTTCTCTGCATAGCCGTGTACCAGATTGATAGACCATTACCCATTTAAGGTTTTTGGAAAATTTACAAAGAGGGAAAATTTATATGAAGACCTGATGTTCTGAGAAATATGAAACAATAGAAGGCATGCTGTGGAAAAAAAGCTGAAAGATAGATTGTTGCTGACTGGTGATGGTATGCATTAGAAATACATAAGGTTTTGGCCATTTGGTTCAATGGGAAGAGGGCAACTGTTAACAAATTTGAAACTAGGCGGTACGTTTTTCCGGATTGCTAAGTGAAAGGAAATGAAGATCCTTTTCAAACAAGCAAATATGTAGAGCTGGTTTATTCTATTTGTTGAGATTAGAAATAGGAGAGATCTATATTGTGAACAATGGATAAAGAGGATATCATGATGCCCACATTGTATGATTTAATTTTGGTTTTTCATATTAGATTTAAGACTGTGAAGCTTCAGCAATTGATGAAGGATTTGCATTCTGTTCAAACACCCATGTCTCTGGTTTTGTATGCATGGTTTTTGATTTATTTTTTAAATTTTTTTAAATTTTTTTGGGTATATATCTTGTTCTACAATCTTAAACTTTGCATTCTTCATTTCTAAAGATATGTTTGCTTATCTTATCTCAAAATGGTGGTGCTTTTAGAACATTATTAAAATTTATTGTGTTAGAAGATAAAGGCAATAAGTTAATTAGCTTTCTTTTTCTTATAGTTAAGTTCTTAGATTGATTTACAGATTCAACATTCTTTTTAAGACATGGCAAGTAGAAACAAAAATACTTATTTATGTTCTTATGATCTCAAATGTTGTTGTTTCTAGGTGTTCAAGTGATTGAACAATATGATCACTCTAATTGCTAGTCGATGAATAAATCTACTCAATTGACATCTAAAATGAATTAGGGCTTTGTCCCTTTATACAAGGCATTGGCAATGATTTGAATATTGCATGCTTGAATTGGCTAGCAACAACTAATTGAAAGTAAAATCAACTTGGTCCCGTGTTTAAATTTGATCTTGGAAATTCAGAGGTCAAATGTGTGGCAAGCCTAGCCTTGTCGTGCTCAGTTGAGCATGAATAGTCTATTATTGAGACCTCCATTACACCTTGGCTACCACAATTGGTAGTGTCTGGGGACCTTGACCCTATGTGAATACTCCGTAACAAGTCTCTACGTAATTGAGGTTGAATGAAATATTGAATAATTTTATATGATGAAATAATGTTGGACCAAGTTTGTTTTGGGGTCCTGGATTTAATCCGAGTTGAAAAGGAAGTGTTTGTGTATTTAATCTATGATTTAATATTTAATTAAATTGTATAGTGTAAATGTCTAGTCTAATGTTTGAAAAGTCAACTAAGGCATATTTGTGCTCATTTTGTTCGAAATTATGTGATTAAAGTAAATTGGGTCATTTGGGAGTTAGGAAATGCATTATAATTAGTTAATTATTTGTTTATCTTCAAAAAGTGAATAGTAACTTCATTTAAAAAAGGAAAAATAAAAAAGCATTTGGGACTTAGTCTATTTTGGAAGAAAAAAAGCCACTCTGTACTTGAATTTTGGAATTGAAGGTTTGAATTGCATGGTGGATGGATTTTTGTGGGAATGGTTGCATTGGAAGAGGAATTTGAAAATCTTTGGGTTGTCTGAGATTTGTGCACAATGGTTTGCTATGTTGTGAGTTCTTTGCATTTCAATTTTGGGGCAAAATGAGGTAGGGCTCTTCATTTCTCTCTCATTTCTTGCTCTTTGAGTTTAAAAGTTGTTGCAAGAGAATTGAAGTAGGATTTAAAGCTTTCCTTCTTTTTAAAGATTTTTATTTGGTTGATTATGGAACTTGTATGTTCAAATTTGGGAAAACAAGAGTTTCTTGGAGAAATGTTGTTAAATTTTAATGGAATAAGAGAATGACATTTTGAATGCATTTTTGTGGTGTTGGGTGCATATAGATCAATGGGTTTTCTCAAAATTTGATACGATCATTTTGGATTTTCAAGCTTTTTAGGCTCCATTAATGGTGGATGCCCATATCGTTGGTATTTAGGTGACATTTGGTGAATCATGGATGTTCGAATTTGAGTGATTTGAGGTTAGATTATTTTGTGGAATGATGGATTTCTATTGTAAAATTTCTTAGTTGGCTCGGTTTGAGCTTGTTTACATTTAGTTATAGTCATTTGGAGATTGAATATAGGTGTATGCATAGTGAAGTTGGTTGTGAAAGTAACATGACGTTGAATAATTATTGCAAATAGAAATGACTTATTAGTATGATAGATTTTCTTAACATTGATTGATCACGAACTTCATATTCTCTCTTCTTTTTCTTTCTAGGACGCTCTACAACTGCCGACTACAACTTTCTCGCCCACCTAAAATTTTGAATGTTGGCTTCGGCCTCCACTTTGCCGGGGAATCTGGGGAGCACGAAGGTTCTATGCCCCGACCTGTTCCTGATGGTATCCCGCAGGGATGGCAGTGACTGTTGTTCTGTCCCCAATGTCGTGGATTCCTCGTTTACCTCTGTGGTGGTGTCTGCTCACTCGCAGAGTCAGGGAGGTGGGGATTCTTGCCCCAAACCTGTGGCGGAAAACAAAGAGTGCCCTATGGGGGGATGGAAACTAGCGGTGTTGGGAAAAGAGTCTCCTGACACCTTTGTTTCTCTTGAATTCTCGGTAGGAGAGTTTTTCCCAGAGATTGTTGTCCTAGATGGTGAGGTTGAAGGCATTTCTGCCTCTGTACAACTTGCTTTGGTGGGAAGGTTTGTCGCTTTCAGGCCCACCATAGATATGGTGCGCAGATGGTGTACTGCCAGATGGAAGGTTAAGGGGTCATTGTCTGTATCGGCTATGCCAGGGGGGAGGGGGGCTGTTCCTCTTTAGATTTAATGTTGTGGAGGACTATACTCTTGTCTCCACTGGAAGTTGGTGCTATGGTAAACACGCGCTGCTAATGGCTAAATGGAAGCCAGGTTTCAATCCAGAGGTCGAGCTGCAGAAAGCTGTGCCGGTGTGGGTCCGCCTCCCTAGACTTCCCCTTGAATTCTGGGATGAAAAGGTGCTCCGATGGATTAGGAACTCATTTGGAAATTATGTGGTAGCGGATACGGTTACTATTCAAAAAACTAGGCTGGTATTCGCAAGATTCTGTGTGAATGTGACTATGAATAATCCCCTCCCTAACTTTGTGATGCTAAAATCCAAATGGGGGAACTGGACTCAGGCCATTGTGTATGAGAATGCCACTCTACATTGCCAAAAATGCGGTAAGAATGGGCATGTGGTGACAGACTGTAAGGGAACCCCTAGGATTGAAGAGCAAGACTCTAGGCAGTCTACGTCAGTGTCTCTGAGTGAGAAGGGTGGTGAGCGGGACCAGGTAGACGGGAATGAGGTAAATATAGAGGCCCATTTGCCCCTAGAAGGGAGTTCCTCTCCTGCATTAGGGGAGGAGGAGAATGGAAATGGTAAGGATAAAGAGGCTGAGAAGGTGGCGGACCTAGAAGAAGGAGAGTTTGTTGAGGACCTAAGGGTCGCTTCCAACTCTTATAGAGGAAGCCCAAACAGGAAGGGAAACAAAGAAGACAATAATGGGGAGAAGGCACAAGAGTCTAAAAGCAAGATGACTGAAAGAGAAGCTGGTGAAGAGAGCAGTTTAAATGACGGGGGGGAAACTTTCTCCCCAATCCATAATGGGGCAAGACAGGTAATGGAAATACCAAAACCGACCCATTCGTCGTCGTCGACTAGTGTCTTTGAATAGTCAGAACCTAAAAGGAAAACCAAAGGAAATAAGGTGGATGAAAGTGTGGAAACCAAAAAAAAGGCAGACGTGGGGAATGAAGCCAAAGTGGGTCGATCAACGGTGAGAGCGGTAAGAGCAAAAGAAGCAGCAAGGTCTATTGCCAATGGGCGGCAGTTAACCCTAGAAGACTCCCAAAAAAGTAAAAGATGGAGTTCCTCTCATGGAACATACGAGGCACGAACAACTTGCATAAACAGTTCGCTCTGAAGAAGTATATACTTGAGCTCAAGTTCGATGTAGTTCTTATTCAGGAGGTTAAAATGAAGCATCAAAACTTTGCTCTACTGGTGGATAAAATATGGTTGGGTGCGGCCTTCTGTATAGTGAAGCTGATGGGGCCTCTGGTGGTGGCTACTCTCTGGAACCCTTGTAAGTTATCCAGAAATGGTGTGGCCTTTTATCATAACTTCCTTGCCGTGTTGTTTACTTGGAATAATGTCTCCTAGTACTTGTATAATATTTATGCTCCTAACATTAGAAGTGAACATGGTAGAATCTGGGGGGAAATTTCTAACCTTATTGAAGCTAATTATTGTCATCCCACTATGTGTGCGGGGGATTTTAATACGCCTCTCTTCCCGTCTGAGAAAATTGGGGACACACAAGATTACTCAAAAAGTATGCAGGAGCTGGCAGACTTTATGAGATACAATGATTTGGCAGATATTGATATGCAGGGAATGAGGTTTACTTGGTCCAACAACAGAAAAGGGAGACACCCGATTCAGGTTAGACTGGATAGATGGATGTTATCGGGAGGATGGGATGTTGCTCCCTTGATCAAACTCTCTCTCCTTTCGAGAATGGTTTCTGACCACTCCCCTTTGATCCTTGACTGGGAGGAAATGAAACAAAATGGACCTCATCCCTTTCATTATGAAATCATGTGGCACTCTCACATTGATTTTGAAGAATGTATTAAAAGATGGTGGAATACTCCGGTTAAGGGAACGACAATGTACAAAATTGCTAAAAAATTGAAAGTTATCAAACAAGAGGCCCAAAGGTAGAGTAATGCCAAGTTTGGGGACATTTTTCAATGCAAAAAAGATATTGAGGAGAAACTCAAGCACCTCCAAAAGGATATGGCCTCGGGTGTTTCTACTTGGGACGATCATTGCGAGGAGGAAGGATGGAGGAGAAAATGGAAAGAAAACCTCAAAAGGGAGGAAATATTTTGGAAGCAAAGGTCTCGTGTTCAATGGCTGAAGGAGGGCGACCGGAACTCAGCTTTCTTTCACAGGTTGGCCTCCATACATAAAAGAAGGAACACCATTAAATCTCTGGACACTAATGGGAGCCAACTTTTGGAGGAAGAAGATATTGGCAACCATGCTGCGGAGTTCTTCCATGACACTTTTCGAAGCCCAGCTCGGAATGGGATGGATACTGATGTTGACTTTCTTCTGGAAGTCATCCCTAATGTTGTTATTGAGGGTGATAATGAGGCCCTTTTCTCCCAAGTTTCTGAGGAGGAAGTTAAAACTGCAGTATTCTCTATGGGAGCCTTTAAATCGCTTGGGCCAGATGGGTTTCCACCGGCCTTCTTCCAACACTTCTGGGATGTTATCAAATATGATCTTATCCATGCTGCCTGTGATTTTGTCAAGACTGATAGCATTCTGAAAAGAATTAATTAAACCTATATTGTCCTTGTGCCTAAAGTGCAGGATCCTAAATGCATGAGTGACTTTTGCCCCATAAGCCTCTGTAACACTGCCTATAAAATCCTGTCCAAAATCATCACCAATAGGATTCAACCCCTACTCGGGAAAATAATTAATCCCAACCAGAAGGGGTTCGTGTCGGGAAGACAAATTCTTGATGCAGTTATCACAACTCATGAAATCATACATTCTATGGATAAAGGGAAAAGCGCTGGTATGGCTTTAAAATTGGACATCTCCAAGGCATATGATAAGGTACTGTGGAAATTTTTGTATGGGGTGCTTAGGAAATTTGGTTTCCATGATAATTTCATTAAAATTATAAAGGTGGCGGTGGAAACGGTTGACTTTGCTGTTCTAGTCAATGGCACACCCTGGGGGTCCTTTACTTCGAAGAGGGGGTTACGTCAAGGGGACCCACTTTCCCCATATCTATTCCTTATGGTGGCTGAGGTGTTGGCTCGGAACTTGTTGAGACTAGGAGTTGGATCTATTGTTGGTTTTAAACTAACCTCCACTCTTCCCCTAGAAGTTTTACAACAATCCGTGGATGATACGTTCCTCTTTGGGAAAGCTTGTATTAGAGAAGCCACAGAATGGAAAGCCCTCCTAAATAATTATGCGATGACGTCTAGTCAAGTGATTAACTTCAACAAAAGTAAAATTTACTTCTTCAATACTGAACATAAGACACAGCTGAAAATTGTGGAATGTCTTAGCTGTAAGGGAGTTGCACTCCCTGATACTTATCTCGGACTCCCGCTCATGGTGAAGGAGGTATCTGATGAATTTTGGAACTCCATCTTGGAAAAAATGCAGAAAAAACTGGCTGGATAGAAAGGTAAGGTTCTTAGCAATGCTGGGAAACTCCAATTGCTTTTAGTGGCTCTCCAAGGAATACCCGTTTATTTCCTGTCTCTTTTCAAAATAAATGATAGAACGATGGAGAAACTGGAAAAAATCCAAAGGAACTTTCTGTGGTCGGGGACGGAGGAAAAGGCTAGAATGAACTTTGTCAACTAGGATACGGTCTTTCAATCGAAGCTGGTGGGTGGTCTGGGAGTGAGGAAGATCAAGGACCTAAATAAGGCTTTGATAACTAAAGTGGGCTGGCAGCTATTCAGAGGAACTTCTGGTTGGAGTAGAATAATGAAGGCCAAATACTTTTCCAATGACCAATTCCCCTATGGTCAAAATTTACCCTCCGGCTCAAAAATCAAGAATTTCATTTATAAAAGCAAAGGAAATCTTTTTAAAGGTTTAAAATGGGTTGTCAGAAATGGCACTCAGATTCATTTTTGGGAGGACTAGTGGGTGGGGGAAAAACCCCTCGGACAGGAAAAGTTTGGGCTCATTAGAGATAAAATGAATTCTCATTTTGGAGGTAAAGTCAGCGATTATATCTTGCAGGATAAGAAATGGAAAGTTCTTGCTGATGCTTTTTAGGATCAGGCTCAAGTGCCTCCCTATATCAGTGAAATTCAGAAGCTTCTTGAAGGCGTCAGGATTCCAATCTCCCATGTTGAGGACAAAGCCATTTGGTTTCATAACAAGTTGGAGGAGATCATGGTGAAATCTATGTATCTAACTAACTTAAAAGCTGTGGCAGATGAAAAGAGCTGGGGGAAGGTTTGGATCCCCCAATTAATCCCCAAGATCAATTTCTTCTGGTGGACAACCCTCCATGGTAAAATACTTACACTGGATAACCTCCAGAAAAGAGGAGTTCAATTGGTCAATAGATGTGCCCTATGTAAAATACATGCTGAGACTGTCAACCACATCCTTATACATTGTCCCTATGCGACTCAATTTGCTCCAAAATAATGAGCAAATTAAGATTGAATTGGGTCTTCATGGAGGACTTGGATCAATTCGCCTGCAACTGGGGGAACTTCATGGAGCACCTGCTTATCAACACCCTATAGAGATTGTTACTCCCACATGTTTGTTGGAGCCTCTGGAAGGAAAGGAATAACCAGGTGTTCAGAGGGGAGGAAAAAGATGCTGAAGGGACGGCGAGGATGGCTGTGAATCTGCTGAAGGAAAACATTGTTACTTGCCGCTAGAAAATTCCTCCTTTCACCCCCAAGGAGTTGGATTGCTCGGTGGCTAAGGATTGGCAACTGCCTCCCTTCATCTATGAGTTTGATTGCTCTAAGATTGTGGCGAGAAGGAATACCAAGTGGTCTCCCCCAGAGGAAAATTTTACCAAACTGAATTTTGATGGAGCTTCCTCCAAAGGATCTGCTGCAGGAGGGGGTATTTTTAGAGACCAAAATGGCAATATGATCATTGCTTATGCAATCAATCTTGGGACGGGATCAAATAATGTGGCAGAAATCTCTGCACTCTTTTGGGGCCTAAAGGTGGCAGTCACTTTGGGAATAAAAAGGCTGGTCATTGAGGGTGACTCTAAAATTATTATTGAGATGGTCAAGGGAAAATTTAGAGCTGGTTGGAGTCTGTCTAATCTGCTGCAAGACATCTTGTCGTTGCTCCCTAGATTTGATGATTTCAAAATACAACACATTTTCAGAGAGGGAAATGAGGTGGTTGACAAGCTGGCAACCACGGGTGTTAATCAGCAAGGCTTAAGGTGCTGGAGAAATTTGGACTCCCTTTCCAAGCAAATTGCCTTGCTTGTAGAAAAAGAAAGTAATTAATCTATGGAGTACAAGGACAATATTGTTTGGATGGAAAAGGCGGCGGACAAGATCACGAGGAACAGTGAGAATTCAAATTTTAAAAAAATTTATGGGGAAGGAAATTAATAATAATAGAATTCTAAAAAGACAGGCTCTTAATGCCAATTTTGGAAAAAGTACAGGTTTTTATCAAAATTGGTGCTGACGTTGGGAAAGACACGAGTCTGAGAGAACTTGACAAGACGGACGGGTTTAAGTGGTGCATTAAACATGGGAAAGACAATCATTTCATGACATGTGGGGGCTTTGCTATCACTCCAACAAACCATGTGATCTGTACTTGCCAACTCATTAAGATTACGGATAATATCCCCACCTGGTTATTCGCCTTGAATAAAATTGCTCTTTGGTGCTGTGATTTTTGTATACTCCGCAACGCTCTGGTTAAGTGGGTTCTGGGCAGGGGTGCGAAAGGTGGAATGTCGTTGGAGACACAGGAAGAAGTGAACCCTAAGTACAACTCAAATATGGGTGGTGACATGGTGCGGGTTGAACCTCCCAGAATTGAGGATGGGTTTCTCAAGAACCAGTGTGTTGTTACCTACCTGAAGGAGGGTGGTTTCTATCCTTTCATGGAAGCTATGGGAGGCTGCGATGAGATTATTTCCATGCAGCTAGTGAAAACCTAGATGGAGCGCAAGGTTACAATTAATGGTATTACTTTTGAGATAAACGAAGAAGTTATTGCCCAGGCTATGAGGCTTTCTAATGATGGGAAAAAATGGAAAAAGGTAAATAAGAGCCGTGATGATTCTGGCAAGAAGAGATTCTTCAAAAAATCGGAGGTCCCTGTTCCAATCCGTGGAGGGTTTAAAAGGGAGGCACTTCCAAACCTATGGAATGAGGTATGTCTCATCCTTATGAAATATATTACCTTGGAAGGCCACTTCGGCACCTGCTACAATTACCATTTCCCGCTGCTAAACCACTTCTGGTATAATGACGCCATTTCTTTCCCCTTTTACCTGCTTCACTCCCTCGAAGCTACGGTCATGGATGTTAGGGAAAAATTGAAGACCAGGAAGAACTATAGCATTCTCCACCAAGGACTTATTCTACGCCTATACAATTTTCATCTTGCCTTATGCCCCCCAAGGATTGTCACTTTACAGGACATTAACACACCATTTGAGAAGGTTCCTAAGGAGGTGACAGTCTCCCAATCTAACCCCTCTTCTTCCTCCAAAACCCCTGAGAAATCGAAGAAGGTCAAAGAGGGGTCCACGGGTGGAACCCAAATTACTATCGACTTTGAGGATGAGGAGGATGAAAATAAAAGTAGACGGAGGTCCCATAGAATTGCAACCAACACTCGCTACAAACAGAAAGCTGTTAGGAAGAGGTACCTTGAAGAAGAGGAGGAAGAGGAAGATTTAGTGAAGGAGTTTGAAAAGATGAAGGATACCAGTGGGAATACAAAAAAAGGGAAGAAAATCAAGACTAAGGAGAGCGGACAAGGAAAAAACCCCAGAATTTGGACGTGTATGAGAAGAGCAATGGTTCGCCCCAAATCTCGGCTAGCTTCAACCTTCCCACCATGGATCTGTCTAAGAAGAAACTATTTGAAGACAAGACCGAGGATTCGCCGCCTACGGCTCCCTCACCACCTGACCCCTAGGTGATGGCTGAGAACCCTAAGGTTGGTGAGGAGCACAAAGATGAGACTTCAGAGGTTAACAAAGCAGAAACTGGGAGCTTGCTGGATGCGGTGAGTGAACTTTCCCAACTGCAGAAGGATGTTAAAGTTCTACAGGCCTCCTCCCTTGATTCTGTCTCCAAGAAGGATCTATGGGAGGTCACAGAGGAGATAAAAAAGTTAGGTGAAAGCTTCAACATGGTGGCAGGTTTCGCGGTTAAGGTCATGCACTCGGCTGCAACTATGCTCCAACTGCTGCAAATGGAGAATACGGCTACTCCAAGGGAAGAGCACAAGGATGAGAAGTTGTTCCAATTCCTAGCAGAGGATTGGCTCAAGCTGTTGCTGAGTAGTGGGGGTAAAAACCCCAAGTAACCTTCTTGTTTTTCCATGCTTTGTTATTTTGTTTGGATCTGTTGGCTGGCCACTGTGGGCCTTTTTGTGAATCTGTTAAACTTATGTTATTGGTTTGGTGTTAATTCCTACTACCGTTAGACTTAACTACTATGATACTTACTTTCACAGACTGGTTACCAACTTCAAGGTGAAGCTGGGGTCTGTTAGGGGTAACAGGCTGGTTACTAGCTCCATGATGGAGTTGGGGCCTGCTAGTTTTAATTTTTGGTTTTTCATTTTAAAAAAAGGTATAGGCTGAGGGTGTGATGACCATGGTGATGTGCTAGTAGTCTGCACTTTTCATGCTAGTTGTGTCTGTTTGGGTTAGCCCCTAGTCTTGGCTGCTTTTTTAATAAAAAACATTGATTGATTGGGATGTTAGTTCCATGTCGTTCTGTGTGTTTGAGGAATTGAAGATCTTGTTGTGTACCTTGAGATGGAAAAATGTGTTCTATGGATATCATTGTGGTAGTTGTCTTGTGTTCATTCATGTGATTGTGTTTGCATTATGTGTTCATAAAAATCACAAAAATCCTTGGGTGTAGTTGGTAGGGATGAGTTGAGAAGAAGAGACCATCCTTGAGAGATGACATTTGGTTAGCAAACTCCTCGTCTTCATGAGAGGATCACCCATTTTGTGTGAGCTCTTGATGCCACACAATGACACTTCCCTATTGATTCCCCTATCATCTAGCCATATTATAGAGTGACTAGGACCCACAATTCATTTCATAATATGAGTATTTATTGGTTTCATCTATGAGCTTGTGAATGATGTTAATACTCCATGATTGGTGTGTGTAATCCTACTCCCTAAGTGTGTTCTTGTTTTTTGTGCTTGGACCATGTGGTCACCTCCTTAGCATGATGGAGTGGGCCTATGAGTTCCACATGGTCGGGTGGTGTGGCTAATCACCATGGTGGAACCAATTTTTGAATAATCAACCTTTTTATAATCTTTTTGTCGAAATATGTTTATTTACAATGATACAAGACTGGGAGTTAATTGTCACTATTTTGCAAGGGAGTATAATTGATGATTGCGGAATAGCGACACCGCTATGTTTCATGCTGTGAAGAGGGAGGTTTGTGAAATGGCGGTACAATCACTATTTAGCTAACTTGAGGATTAAGCTTTTGCGATATTGCGTCGTACTTGGAGTATCATGTCAGTAAAGAGGTGGTGGACAACTATCAGTAAGGAACCAAAGCGATGATGCCAAGTGATTTCTACAGGTGCACCATTTCAAAATCAAGGGATGTAAAAGGGACTAATTAGTAACATTATCAACGTGTATTCTATAGTAAGATTTTGATAAGACAACAAGGAAGGAAAAGATGCAAAAAACAAATTGTGATTCATTGACATTTATTTTCTTGCTTTTCCAAGGCAAGCCACCCTACGTGAAACATTCTTTAGGATTTAATGTGACTGCCAAGTTGATGATTGATCTCTTTATAAGACGCATTCGATAGTAGTTCCATACAACATAGGGACTTATCCAAATTGGGATAGCAGAATGGAAATCTATGTTTGATTCTCAAATGGAAATCTATGTTCGATTCTCCAACCAGATTTGGATTTTGACAAAGAAAATCAGCAAGATATTTTGAGTGATCTCATGTCGGCCTCTTGGGACCTCTCCACTAGCTATGTGGGGTAGCAGAGTGACATGTTCGAGTTGGAGGTAGAGCAGGATAAAGCATAACTTCGTGCCATTTTTGAGGAGCACAATTTTGACCATAAATAGTTCCAGGTTGAGATGAACCGATTGCTCAATGGACTTCGTATAGATTAAGCACTGTCTTTTTTGTATAGCCGTTACAAAATGCTCTTTTGTAATGTTTAACGACTAGGACTCATAAGGTTGTGAATTTTTTTTGGCTTGTGATATAATCATTGAAAATGATATGTAATGCGGTTGGAAGCTTGTCGCTTCCTCTTCGAGGAATCCACAACCATTTTGGGAGAAGTTATAAATGTTAGCAATAATAGTCCACCAATACAACTGGGGGGGCGTGAATTAGTTGTATGCCAAATTAATGAAACTATAACTCTCAACAATCAAAAGATAAATGCAGTTTAGAACACATTAATAACAATGTGCCATGACACAACCATTTATTATCGAGGAAACCCTGTTAAGGGAAAAACCTCGGTGGGAATTAGTACCCACAAATAATGCACTGAAAGTATAGTTGTAGACACCCTAAAATGGACAGGCTTGCGACTTTACATTAAAAACACTAATTTTTCATCTATTAATTAATGGTTTTTTAATCATTAATTAATCATCTATTTTCCTCTAAATTTATTCCCCAAATCATCTAATCAAATTCCCAAAATTAATTAAATAATTAATTTTATTTAATTAAATAGCTTTAATCAATTAATTACCATTAATTGATTAATTAAACCCAATTTCCTATAGTTTAAATTCAAATATTTAAACTTACTAATTAAATTCTTCCAATTAAATTAATTTAATTTCATCAAATAAAGCAATTCTTAATAAAAAAGAATTCAATTATCTCACATGTTGAAAACAATTATTAAATGAAT
>MU223106.1:879444-890237 GCA_018584345.1 Thuja plicata | reverse complement strand
CTATATTCCTGTTCTGACCTAAAACCTTGAAAGAATTCTTCATTTGGTGTCCAAAACTAGTGTCTATCCCAGGAAAATGTGAAGAACATTGTGTGAATCTCTAAACATTAAAGATTACCCTTTCTCTATAAAGAATGATTATTGTCAAAAACATTGTTAGTTCGAAAGCTCAGACTCGAAATATCTTGATCTCATCATATCAAACATCATCATCTTTATCAAATTGACTTTGTCCAAGGCAAAGGTCAGCAAATCTTATCTTTTATCATCACCACTTTGAGATCAAGTTATATCAAAATATGTCCTTAGAATTACCCTTGTCCAAAACATAACTCAGACTTTTCTTAGAAGGGATCCTCTTCTTTGTTTGCCTTATATCACTTGTTTTAGTTACAAAACCTGGACCACACTATGTCTCAAACACCTCATGGAGGACCTTACATAAGGTCTAAAGCTAGAGCACAACCTGATGAGTCATATATCAACCGTTTCCCCGCTTGGGAAACAGAGCAAGAGAACGATCCCTTCATGAACACCAATTCTTCTCTATTCATTGAACAGCCCCGTGGGGTAGCCTTTTTCCAAGATATCACAGAAGAAGAACTCGAAGATGTGGAACAAGATGCTTATTCCACGAAAGTAGTTGACGCTGTTGTAGAGAGGAATCTTGAATGTTACTTGAACATGTTAATAAAGAAGGGAGTCAAACTCCCCGCTGAATTCAGTGTATCAACTATATGGCCTGAAAACCCTGTCGCTGGTCAAAACACTACTCACACTTCTCAGACACTACCTGTTGTGTCGCAGATCTTTCCACCATTGGTTTTACCCACATCGACACAGACTGTATCCAATCAAACCAATGACCCGATCCAGGCCAGCACATCTTCTACTCAAAGCATGACAGGCATGCAACAAAGTGCACCTATGGTCACTAGTATGCCTCTACCTTTGGTCTCATGGCCAGCACAATCAAGCTCTCATGCTATGCCTTCAATCCCACCAAACACCAACTATTCTGAAACAATGCCACTGCTGCAATCAATTCACACTAGTCTTGGGATCAACACATCATGCCCGTAGGGATCCATATCTGCCAGAATGGATTACAGTCAAGGCCCACCCAAAGCTACATCTTTGCCTCAAATCCAACCCCCGCAACAGCAACCCCAGCTTTAGTTGCCTCAGTTCCAACCCCCGCAACAACAACCGTAGCTTCAGTTGCGTCAGTTCCAACCCCCGCAACAGCAACCCCAGCTTCAGTTGCCTCAGTTCCAACCCCCACAACAACAACCCCAGCTTCAGTTGCCTCAAATCCAACCCCCGCAATAGCAACCCTAGCTTCAGTTGCCTCAGTTCCAACCCCTGCAACAACCCCAACTTCAGTTGCATCAGATCCAACCTCAGCAACATAAACCCCAGTTTCAAACCCAACCTTAGCAGCAACAATATCTACCCTAGCATTATCAAACCCAGTTTCAGTCACAACAAAAAACACATCAAAACCCACCATGGACTAGTCATGTCCCTCCAGTCACAAATCACTCGGTGGGGAATCAATATCAAGTCCTTAGGATGAAATCCTATGTTCCTACTCAAGGGACATAGAGGCGTAGCCTCATACCCACTACAGCATAGAGGAATGTCCACATGCATCAGCCTCAATATCAAACAGACATGCTAATGCAACAAATGCAAACCCTTCAAACCCAAATGATGGATATTCAAAATCAGGGGCACACTAAATCCTATACCGCAGAGGATTTATACCCATACCCCTTTGACCATTCTCTTCACATGTCTCCATTCCCAAACTACTTCTCGGTACCAAAATTTGACAAATACAGGGGCAGTACCAACCCTATTGAGCATATCTGAGAGTTCTTTGCTAGTTGTGTCGAATTCGCTCATGATGAGACATATCTAATGCGACTGTTCCCACAAAGTTTAGCCGGACCAGCAATGGAATGGTTCTCACATCTACCTCATGGCATTCAGTCTTGGGGAGAATTGGCTGAAAAGTTCATAGCTCACTTCCATCATAGCATCGAGCGCAAAGTCAGCATCGAGGACCTTTGCGACATTAAACAAAAAGATGGAGAGTCTTTTGTGAAATTCCTACAGAGATGGAGGAATACAGCAAACCGTATCACATATGATGTGCCCGAACAAGACTTAATAGTCATGTTTGTTGACAATCTAATCCCAAACATGTCATTCACAACAGAGTTACAATTAGCTCTGAACTTTACACAAATCATCAAAAGAGGAGTTCGTTGTGAGCAGAACTTAGTCAAATGAGGAATCCTTGCAGATCCCACACAAATGAATACTAATAAAAATGCAACGGAAAAAGCTAAGTGGTGGAACAAAAACAAAAATGTCTCTAGCGATGGTGTCATTGATGTGAAGACAATCAACTATGCGCAACCCAAGGTGTCACTGTAAGGCGCACCTATGGCAAACCAATAACCCACAGGGCCCACTCAACAAGCATACACCCAAAACCAACCTCCCCCTGTACAATCAGCCGCAGTGTCAAACAGTCAACAACAAAATCAACGTCAACCATAATTTCAATTCCAACAATGAGATTTCACACCATTGGGAGAGCCGATAGAGTCAGCTTTACGCAAGTTGATACAATCAAACACTATCACTCTCCCAAAAATCATAGACTTTGAACAAGAGGAAAACAAACCACAGTGGTATAATGACAAAGATTTCTACGAGTTTCATCGGGTGAAAGGGCACAAAACAGTTAACTGCTACCGATTGAAACATGCTATCCAAGATCTAATTGACACAGGGATCATCGACGTGATGAATACTCAAACCAAAGGCACAACTGATCACACTATATTCAATGATACCTTTCATGATCACAACAAGGGAAGAGCCTCCGGGTCTGGTGGACAAACCAATAAAGTTAACTATACATATGCCAACAGTGATAATGTCATAAATTGCCTAAATCCTTCAGATAACCATGTGGCTACAATCACTATCAGAGACCAAGGTAACAATTGTGCTATAACAATGCGTCATACTAGACTCGTCTTACAAGAAGTACCATCCTCAGCTACTACATCAGCAAATCCTATAGCAAACTCGGATCCACAAACAAGCATAGTAGACCAACTAAAGCGCACACCTGCCCAAATCTCCATGTTTGACCTATTGCGCATATCTCCGCAGCATAAACTGGCACTTGACCAAGCACTTCAGAATGTAGCTGTCCCAATGGACATAACACCCGAGAGCTTCCAAACAATGGTCAACCATATAGCAGCTAACAAACATGTCACATTCACAGACCGTGATGTACCACCGCATAAACCCCTGCATAATGATCCTCTACACTTACTTGTCCAGATCCACAAAAGCGCTGTCCGTAGGGTCCTTGTTGATGGTGGAGCTGGGTTAAAAATTTTTACTCTAAAGTTAATCAAGCAACTGGGCTATTCAGATCAAGCATTGATGTCACAAGGAGGATAAATATCTCAGAGTCTATGATGAAGAGGAAAGGTTCTCTAAGGGTATTATCATTCTACCTGTTCGCATTGGACCTGTGGTAAAAAACACTCCTTTCCAAATCTTAGATCTTGAGTTGGGATACAACATGTTACTAGGGAGACCTTGAATACATGAAATGCAAGCTATACCATCAACATACCATCAATGCATCAAGTTCCCTCACCAGGGAGAGGAGATCATCATAGAGGGAGATCCCAATCCCTTCAAATATTGCAATGCGGTCCAAATCAGCACTGATAACCAGGTACCATCAAACCAAGATGCAAGCATCCTATCCTCTTCAGATTCAAATCCCAAAGATGTCCCACGAGCAGTAGGAAAGATAGTCATTAACTAGGACGCAAGTATCTCCTCCTCTTCAAATTCAAGTCTTAAGGATGTCACAGAGAAAGCAGACAAGATATCCATCATAGACAAGGGATGTGGTGAATACAGATATGAAGAAGCTTTTACCATCACACACATGCCTCAAAGCCCAAGAACTCATGGTATGCCACAACCCATTATTGCAACAGAAACTCCACAGCTGGTTCTATTTAGATGTCCACCCACAACCTCTGTCCGATGGGGAGACATAGCGGAAGAGAATCCTTTTGAGCAAGACATCAATACCTGGTTATACCGAGACTCCCCTGAGACAATCCAACCACCATTACCCTTGTCAAACTATGGTAATGGATATAGAATGATACAAAGATTTGGGTACGATGGAACGACCGGGCTGGGGGCAAGACAACAAGGAATATATGAATTGCCTCTACCACCAACCCAAAGAAACACAAGAGGCTTGGGCTATGGACAACAAAGCACTAGTTTGGTGATCCAAGACATTCAAATCAATCAAGAGCAAGTAGAAAAGATGCACTAGGGGCACAACACTGAGCATGTCCTAATAAGCAACATATTAGCGCAATTGTTTCCCGTCGAAGAGGGAACCACACAGTCCCAAATAAACCTACACATAGAAATCAACGATAACCAAGGAAGTGAGACATTAGACAAACATTTCATTGAGACAGACTCCCATGAGTATGAGTGGAGATCCCTCCACGATTCTAAACCATCCATCCCTTATTTTTCCCCTCGAGCTGACATTATCATAAATCTAGCAGACCTATTTGAACAACTGACCATTACCGAACAACCCTGTATAGACAAACATGTCATCCATCAGACCTCAAGTGGTGCGTCCTCATCACAGTCCAATTTTGTAGGCACCATATCAGTGGTCCCTTTTAGTCAACCTAAGCCAAACAGTAGTGAAAGTGTTTGTCTTGTACACCTTGAGCTTATAGCATGGGATCAACAAGGACCACCTGATCTAGATGTCTTCGAGAACGATGAGGCAATATCTCATTTCATGGGACTAAGGGAAGGCATTCCGTCAGGAGATCACAAGGCATGATTCTCCTTTAACCTAGACAGAGCAGCATATTTCGCGGAGGAAGCTCCTCTTTCCAGTCCACAAAAGAAAAAAGAACGAAAGATTAAAAAGCTAAAAGAAGACGTATCTTCTAGCGAAAACCTCTCTGAGGCGCTAGAAGATGGAAAGAGAGAACTCCTCCCCTTAACAGAGGAGAAGTCAGCACTACTAGCCGAAGAGATAGAAGAAACCAACTTGGGGGATGACAAGAACCCAAAGAACATCTACTTGGCGAAATCTCTCACCCCTGAGGAAAGAAAATAGTTTATCATTTTCTTCAAAGCAAGAATGATCAATTTCACATGGTCTTACTCAGATATGCCAGGTTTAGATCTAGAGTTTGTGCTACACCATCTCCCATTGCTACCAAACGCCAAACCTGTCAAACATAAGCTAAGAAAGATGCATCCTCACATTGCATTGCTAGTCAAGGCAGAACTGAAAAAGCTCCTGGATGCTAAATTCATCAGACCTATACCATATGCGGACTGGATATCTAATTTGGTACTAGTTACAAAGCACATCAGTCAAATACAAATTTGCACGGACTTTCAGGATCTCAATATAGCATGTCCCAAGGACGACTTTCCTTTACCAAACATCGATATGATAGTGGACCTAATTGCAGGGCATGAAATGCTATCACTCATGGATGGCTTCTCAGGTTACAACCAAATAAGGATAGCGCCAGAGGACCAACAAAAAATGGCTTTCACATGTCCTTGGGGAACATATTGTTGGAATGTCATGCCATTTGGTCTAAAGAATGCTGGAGTAACATATCAGAGGGCAATGACAACCATATTTCATGATCTCATCCACAAGACAATGGAAGACTATGTGGATGAAATACTAGCCAAATCAATACTCCGAAAGGATCATCTACAGGTTTTGGGACCCATTTTTGATAGAATGTAGGAATTCAAAGTCTGACTAAATCCAAAAAAGTATGCATTCGGTGTCACAGCGGGAAAATTACTAGGGTTCATAGTATCACACAGAGGAATTGAAGTGGATACAACAAAGGTCAAAGAAATATTGGACATGCCTCCACCATCGAACCTAAGACAATTAAGAGGGTTACAAGGAAGGCTCCAATTGATCAGAGGCTTCATAGCTCAACTGGCAGACAAGTGCCACCCATTCCAACATCTATTGCATAAAGACATCAAGTTCATATGGACAGAGCAATGTGAACAGGCATTTCAGATATTCAAAGACTACCTTCTAAAGTCTCCTATATTGGTACCACCAGTACAAGGTAGACCATTGCTTCTATATATCTCAGCGACTGAATCAACATTAGGTGTCCTCTTGGCACAACATGACGACGCAGGAAAAGAAAGGGCTGTCTACTATCTAAGTAGGACTTTGGTTGGATATGAGATAAACTATACGACCATTGAGAAGTCATGCCTGGAAGTTGTTTTCACCTCCCAGAAGCTCAGACACTACATGTTGAGTCAGCAAACGAAATTGGTTACACATATTGATCCTCTCAAGTACCTCCTGAGAAAAGCAGCGCTCACTGGATGACTGGCCAAGTGGGTAATGATCTTAAGCGAGTTCGACATTGAGTATGTAGACAGAAAGGCCATCAAAGGACAAGTAATCACAGATCAACTAGTAGAGGCACCGATTCAAGACTACCAGCCTATTATCTCTAACTTTCCTGACGAATATATCATGACACTACAACCGGCGATCGAGGTATGGAAACTTTATTTTGATGGATCATGTACAAACCATGGTGTGGGGGCAGGGATAGTTCTTATCACTCCAGATCATGATACAATTCCAAAGTCTTTTAGACTTAACTTCCAATGCACCAACAATATAGTAGAATATGAAGCATTGGTCATTGGTCTAAAGATAGCCATTCAATGGAGAATCAAGAACCTGAAAGTCTTTGGTGATTCACAATTGGTCATTAGTCAAGTTAACAATGATTATATGACCAAAGATGAGAAGCTCATACCATACAGAGCACAGATGGAATGACTACGCACCAAGTTTCATTATATTCTCTTCGAGCAAGTCCCAAGAGCATAGAATAAAGTGACAGATGCGATGGCTACCATAGCATCACTGATTGATATGCCAGGTAACGATACCAAATTCTAGTTTCTAGTGGAACAACTCTTGGTGCCATCACATCAGGCATCTATCAGAGAATCAGCGTGCGTCCTTGTTGGTCCTGAGTCCCCATGGTATCAAGATGTCTATAGCTATCTCCAAAACAATATCTTACACCCAAACTTGTCTAGGCACCAAAGAAAAACCTTCATTTGCCAAGCCTCTAGGTATACCATCCTCTCAACTACTCTATACAGATGAAGTCTAGATGGAACATTACTACGATATCTCACTTCCATGGAATCCCAGAAAGTTTTGTACGAGGTACATGAAGGAATATGTGGAACCCACAGAGGTGGCAACAACTTAGATAAGAAAATAATCCGCATGGGATACTATTGGCCCACAATAGAGACAGATGCACACAAGCATGTTCAAAGGTGTAGACAATGCCAAATTCATGGAGACCTTATCCATGCACCGGCCCAGGAACTGAATCCAATTACATCACAGTTACCATTTTCAATGTGGGGATTTGACCTGGTAGGCAAAATCACACCCTCTTCAGCAAATGAACACAAGTACATCATAGCAACAACGGAGTACTTCACCAAGTGGGTGGAAGCAATTCCCCTCACTTACATCACTGGAAAGCAAATAATGATGTTCATACTTAACCACATCATCTGTCGATATGGGATCCCCCAAACAATCCTAATAGATCATGGTACCCCTTTCCAGAACAAGGATGTTGAAGACCTATGTGAACAGTTCCGCATCAAACAAGGTTTCTCCTCATTTTACTACCCTCAAGGGAATTTCCAAGCCGAAGCTACCAACAAAACAATCTTGAAGATTCTGAAGAAAAGAGTAAATGAATCAGGGTGGGACTGGCATTTACAGCTTAGTCCCACATTATGGGCATATAGAACTAGTGTGAGAACACCCACAGGAGCAACTCCTTTCTCCCTCATCTATGGAACAGAGGCGGTATTACCCCTCAAAGTGGAAATCCCATCCTTGAGGATATCATTAAAGAACCTATTTTCAGACGAAGACTATAGAGTGGCAAGGCTCAATGAACTAGAGCTACTAGATGAAAGAAGGCAGCATGCCTTCAACCACTTACAAGGCTATCAGAATCGTTTTAGAAGGAACTATCACAAGAAGGTGAAGCCATGAACATTTGAGGTAGGAGACCTTGTCCTCATGGAAAATCAGAAGAATCAAGCAGAGTGAGTCAAACCTGGTAAGTTCGAGCCTAACTGGCTAGGACCATTTGTTATTATCAGCTCTACTCATGGTGGGGCATTCATACTAGCAACACTAGAAGGAGATCAACTCCCTGGCTACATCAACAACATGCACCTGAAGAGGTTCTATCTTTAAAGGTCTCCATTGTTAAGGCATTTATCTACATATCCGGAAAATACCAAAAAAATAAAACAAATACAAAAGTTACCTTGGTGAAAACCTGGCAATCAGGTGCCTTGGCGACAACCAAAAAAAAAAAAAAAAGTAAAGAGAAAACAAAATCGCTCTCTCAGTGAAAACCTGTTAATTAGGCGCTATTGAGTAGATACCTTGGTGAAAACCTTGCAAATAGGCACCAAGTGTTCAGATCAGCTTCACCATCAATGAGCTCCAAAAGCTTGAGCACACTTCAAAATGCAAGATTGACTATCCCAAGCAATATCCAGAAGCATGATCCCCTCTGAGCACCAAGCAGTTACCCATGGTTAATACTAGTCCACCAGACTAGGGGGTGATTCCAAACTCATCAAAATCCTAAAAATCAGAAAACTCGTCAAAAAATCCTAAAAAGATAAAAAATCAAGAGAAAATCAATCTTCATAAAAAACATTCAAAAAATTGTAAAATCCCAAAGCAATAAAACCAACTCGGTTATCAAGAGAGCAAACAACAATTGCGCCTAGTCAATCAATGTCACAATCATGAGCTTTGCGAATCAGCATTGGACTCATCTAACACAGCTCTATCAATCTATCAATTCAACTAGAAAACAAAAGGTGAGCAAGCTAAACTATCAATATTGTCACAATCATGAGCTTTGCGAACCAACATTGGGCCCATCTGACACAGCTTGATCAGCTGCCAACACGATCAGAGCAATCAAACCTATCAATCAATACTTTCACAATCACGAGCTTTGCGAACATGCATTCAGCCCATCTGACATAGCTTGATCCGCTGCCAACACGATCAAAGCAATCCAACCAATCAAGCCTATCCAAAGAGTCAAGCCAATCAAGAGAATCCAATTGCATCGAGGAACCATACAAAAATGTTGACTAGGTCAGTCAAGTCAGTCAGATGTCAGTCTATATTTTAGGGTTATGTTCTTATGCTACTCTAGGATCCACCATGTGAGGAGAGTAGCTATGATAGATCATGAATTATTTTCTTTGATTGCTGTCTGTTGAATGTTCACTCCGATTTAAGGGCCATGATGATTTAGGATAAATGCGGTAGGCACTGTCACTTATCTGGCAGCCGCGCAGTTCCACGATCTGAGCTTAAACCTGGGAAAGAATTGGACATTCCTCTATTTTTTTGCTTGTTTGGTTTATAGAATCAAGAACTCGCAACAATATTTAGATGGACTCTGAGTTTCTTTGGAGTTCTATCTTGGTTTCTATGGTCTTTCCCTTTATGTTGCAAACAAGAGCTCACGATGCTATCCAGATGGAATCTAGGGGCGTAGGAGTTCTATCTTGTTTGCTTGGCTTTCCCTTTCAGAAATCAAGAGCTCACAGTGTTATCCAGGACTCTGGGTGCATAGGAGTTCTATCTTGGTTTCTTTGTTTTAGATTAACTCAGAGGACAAGCGGTATCCAGATGGTCAATACTGGGTGCTTTTGGCTCTCTTTCTTTTCAAATAGGGAACATAGTTGAATCCAGATGGTCAATATTTGGGTGCACTATGGGTCTCTTTCTATTCAAACTCTCTACTTCTTCCGCTATCAAGAGGTCGTGGCGGTATCCAAGTGGTATGTGATCTGGATCATTCGACGCTCTTCCAGAATATCAGAAAATACAAAAAAAGATGCAATGATGACAATTATTGGAAACTGGGGCAACAACTTGGGACATTCATCCTTTCTATCAGATCATATCTATCCAAAAATGCAAAAAGAAAACCTTTCTATCATCAAATTCTATTAGATCAATCTTAGAGCACATCTATCCAAACTAACTTCTTTCTAACTAACTGTATAGTCAGAAAATGGAAGCACTTCCATAGGAGACTGGTTTAGCCTTTCGAGTGAGTAGTTTGGGGTCATGACAAGCGCCTTTGAATGGGTTCCTGATCTTGACATGGCTTCCCCCCTGACTTGCCTTTCTAACCTCCATTTTATGACCTGAATTCTGCATTCTGGGTCTCTGACCTGTGATCCTGGGATTTGAGGACAGGGTCAACCTCCTAGGACAGGGTCGACCTCGACCCTGTCCTAGGATAGGGCCGACCTAGACCCTGTCCCAGGGTCCAAATCCTGAGAACTTTTATTTTCTGGGATGTCGGTCTTCACAAAAAGTTTATTCCTGCTTCCGGGTCAGCTGTTTCGGGTTCCAAATTGGTTGATTCCTAAATTATATTTAATATAGGTGCTCTCCTAGGGGTAAAGGCTTAAATGATGATTTAATTATCCTATGTAGGCCTCCTTAGAAGATTGTGCCCTAATTTCATATAAAAGGGAGCCTTCTCCTCTCATTTTCTCTAAGCATGAATAACCAC